>PVLD010008693.1:0-82167 GCA_004027595.1 Dinomys branickii
TTTAATAAGTAAAATCCTCATTTTTTAAAAAAACAGCTTTTATTAAGATATAAGTCATATACGATATGATTCATCTATATATAATGTACAGATAAAAATGTCTTGATAGACCAAATATAATATCTCAATGGTTTGTTTCTAGTGCTGTTCAACTGTGACTAAAGAGTGCTTTGTTTTATAGTTTATTCTTCTCTTTGGAGGAATCCCTTATCTCTGGAGACTTTCTGGACGATTCTGTGGTTATGTTGGCTTTGGACCAGAATATGAGGTATGTGATTCAATACTATATATTTGTCAGGTTTTTTTTGGCAACTTTTATACTAAAGTTATCTTTTTGGCTCCTACCATCATTAGACTTGCTTCTACGCACAGTATTAGAATAATGCTAGTTACTATGGTCCCAGAATTTCAGTGACTTATCACAATGGTTGATTTCTCAATCACATAATAGTCGTGTATTTTCAGCTGGCAGGTGACTTTGTCCCATGTGGTAGCCCAGGACCTCAGTCTTTTTTCATTATATGGACTCGTCATCCAGTGCCCCAGAGACAGTAGAAAGAGTATACTTTCTTATCTTCTCTAGCTCCAAAGGGTTACCAGTCCTTTGCATTTGCATTTCATTGATCAGTCATTTGGTCTTGCCCAGATATAAAGGAGCTGGGAAATGTAGTCTTTGGTTAGATAGCTGCTTTTTAGGTGCAACTCTATACAGTGAAAGGGAAAGCATGAATTTTGTTGAATCCACTCTAAACAGATACTCTGTGTCACACATATCTAGTAGTTACTTCACAGAAAAACAGAAAACCTATCTCCCAGGATCTCCATTGTGCTACTTTAGTTAACCATCTACTCTTTCAGTATCTCCAGTAACTGGGAAAAATGTAAAACCTGACACTACCCATCTATAATGAATATTACAATGTTGCTCCCTGATTTTTTAGAAATTGACAAGTCTGTTACCTTCTTCCTGGACTTTAACTCAGTTCATGCATGGTCCTTCTATGTATGCACTTTTCTAAAACAGCTAGACTTACAAGAACTCTTTTTCCTACATACTCTTATCTGCACACACTCCCTGGTCTGACTTGCATATGTGGTATGGCAGTTTACTCTCATATTTTCTGCCTTGTTTCAGAAATGATTTATGGTGATTTCTTGTATATTATGGCTAGCTGCTTGTTGAGTTCTCATTTTAGATGTCATTTCCTTAGAGAGACCTTCCCTGACTACTCCATCTGAAAGTGCATCTGGCTGTCACTTTAGTGAGGCTCGTCACATTAACTTTTTTAATAAAGGCTCAACTATCTACAAATAAGTTCTTTATTTTCTTACTTTGTAATCGTTCTCTCTGACAGGTAGTAAGTTGTAAGGAAATAGAGGCATTATGTATTTTTTTCACTGCTGCATCACAAGAGCCTAGAACAATGCCTATCACAAAGTAAGCATTATATATTTTATTGATTGAATAAACACAGCCTATATACATATGCCTATAAAAAGTATTCCTTATCTTAATTTTTTTTTTTTTTTTGGCGCTGTTGAAACATGGTCCCACTGTGTAGTCCAGGCTGGTCTTCAATTCACTATGTGACCCAAGCTGTCCTTGAAGTCACAGCAGTCTTCCTGCCTCAGTCTCCCAAATGCTCGGATTACAAGCGTGCACCAGCATGCCCAACTGGAATCATATTTTATGTAGGGCTGAATTACAATTTTTTCATTTAGCAAGTTTTTAGAAAATTTTTTATGTCATTTATATAGGCCTTTGTTTTCTCAATAGCTTCATGGTCCTGGCAGTCCTCACTTGGTTTTGTTTTTTGTTTGTTTTTGTGTTATGGAATACTGACCCTATAGCCTTCACACTGAGCTATATCCTCAGCCTGTTGCATTTTTTATTTTGAGGCAGGATCTTACTAAATTGCTAAATTGCCCAGGCTGGACTTCAACTTGTGATCCTCCTATAATCTTAGAATGCTGAGATTACAGGCGTGTGCCACCATGCCTAGCCATTGTTCTCACTTTTTACAGTTCTGATATATACAAATTTCACTTACCATAGTTTAATAAAATACTGCCAGTCATTCAGCAACCTGCTTCAAATTCTAGTTATAGAAGTAAATATATAATTGCATAAAGTATAAATTTCCCTGCTAGCTATTCATTCTATACATCATAATGCAAATACATCGTGATCCTTATAGTCACCAATGACTAATCATGTCAGTTTTCTTAATGCCTATCAGTGACTGATTATTGCAGGTCTGTTACTCAGTTATTCAATGATTCTGAGCCAGGAATGGTAACAGGCTTATAATCCCAGCTCTTTGGGAAACTGAGGCAGGGGGGTCTTAAATTCAAGCCCAGCCTGGGCAGGGTAGCAAAAACCTGACTGAAAAAATTACATTATGCATAAATAGACTGGTAATGTAGCTCAGTGTGATGGTCCTAGGTTTGATCCCCAGTACCACACCTAGCCCCCCGCCAAATTGTGTGGTGCCTTCTTTCTTTTCTAGCTATAAACCCAGCTGACATCTTATTAATAATAGATGGTTAAGCCAGGCATGGTGAGGCACACCTGTAGTCCAACCATCTGGGAGGCTGAAGCTGAAAGATCACTTGAGCCTAAGGGTTTGAGGTAAGAGACCCTGTCCTAAAACAAACAAACCAATGAATGATTAAAAGAGGGAATGAGAGAATTAGCCAGCAAAGGTGAAAGGGCAGAAAAGAAATGAAAAATAATAACACTGGAAACTGGAAGTAAAATTCAAATGTGCTGTTAATGCAGTCACAGAAGTGCTGAACTCCCTGGGCTGTGGGAATGCTGTCATGGTTATCTTTTGACTGTGGGTAGGTATGCAGCTAGAGGAGCCTAGTGCAGATGACCTGATTGCCATAAGTCAGCAAGGTGGCTGCAGCCAGAAGGATTGAGATGGCCCAGAAGTGGTGGCACTGGAAAGTCCTTTGTGTTAAAGGCCTCTTGAGGCTATTCCACATTGAAAAGTCTAAAGCAGGAAGTGATGGAAGCTTACCTCACCATAAAAAGTATGCTAGCTCTCTAAGGCAGAGAAAAGACACAGGCTTCATATTTTAAACTAACTGAGGAGTAAATAAGCATTATTCAAATTGTTCTTGAGTTTTTACCAAAAGAAAGGTTTGAGTGTTTTTTACTTTTTTTTGGAGACAGGGTCTTGCTATGTAGTGCGTGCTGGCCCTAAACTTGCTTATGTAGCCCAGGCTGGCCTTGAACTAACAGTAATGCTCCTGCCTCAGCCTCCCAAGTGCTGGGATTACAGGTATGTGCCACCACACCTGGCAAGAAAATTTTGAAAGAACCATTCATTCTCAATCTTTTTCATTTTACAAAACATTTAAATTAGTTTTTTCAATTTCTCTGTTCATTTAGAACTGATAGTAACAGTTTTTAATATGACCAGAATCTTAAAGATCACAGAATAATCAGAATATCTTGATGTTAATCATTAATATCATTCTACAAAATCAGTTTGCAAGATTGTCTTATTTTGTGGTACTGGGATTGAACCAGTAGCCTCTGCACTGAGATACATACCCTGGCTTCTTAAAACATTATTATTTATTTCATTTAAAACATTTTTTGCAATAGTAGAGATTAAATTTAGGGCCTCCGCACTGAGCTACATCCCTAGCCTTTTTATTTTTTTTATTTTGAGACAGAATCTCACTAAATTGCCCAGATCGAGCTTAATTTTTTGATTCTCCTGCCTCAGCCTCCCATAGGACTAGGATTACAGGCATGAGCCACCATGCCTGGCTTGCACAGTCATATTTATGATTCTGCATTACTGTGTGAAGCAAGAATTGTATGTATTCACTGTGTGCCTATATCATTTATATAATTACTCATCTAGTGATTGGTTGGTTTCAGATTTTCAATATTAGTGCCAGAGTACTTTTTTTTAAACCTACATAATGTATAGGTATAACTATTTATGGAATATACTGAATCAAAGGCTGTGTATAGAGCTGAGTGTGGTGGCATACACTTATAATTCCAGCACTTAGGAGGCTAATGTAGGAGAATCACAAGTTTGAGCCCAGCCTGGTGGTATAGCAGCAGTCACCACCACCACCACCACACCAGTGCTACCACAACAAGCCATGTGTAGTTAGAGTTCTGATAGATGTTTCCCTTCTGAAACAGCTTTCTTGCTGGGTGTGGTGGTGCACACCTGTAATCCCAACACTTGGGAGGCTGAGGCAGGAGGATTGCTGTGAGTTTGAGGCCAGCCTAAGCTATATAAGCGAGTTCAAGGTCAAATTGCATGCACTACATAGTGAGGCCTTGTCTCAAAAAACAAAAAAAATAAAAACAACTTTCTTGGTTTACATTCTTTTGTAAGTTTATGAAGTACTAAAGCATTCTTCACTTGGATTTTTACTAATACTTATTATATACATAATCTTTTAATTTTTGCCAGTCTAACAGAGAAAATTATTTTGTGCTATTCCTTTTTTTTTTTTTTGACATAGCATTTTGCCATGCAATTCAGGCTAGCCTTGAACTCACTGTGTAGCCAAGGCTGGCTCGAACTCATGGTGATCCTCCTGCCTCAGCATGCAAGTTCTGGGATCACAGATGTGTACCATCATGCCCAACTTTGTGCTGTTATTTCATTCAGCTTATTGAATAAAAAATGTCAGATTATAAAGCAGCATAATAAAAGTATGTGTGAGATGTGCACAGCAGCATATACCTGTAATCCTAGCACTTAGAAGGCTTAGGGAGGAGGACGGCTAGTTTGAAGCAAGCCTGGGTTACACACAAAATTCAAGGATAGCCTGGACTACATAGTGAGACCCTGTCTCAAAACAAATAAAATACATGTGTGAACATTCATACAGATTTTTTTTATGTAACTAGTGTCCTAATGAACATTTACTTAACACACACACACACACACACATACATATATAAATCTGAGGGTATTTTGAGACAGGGTCTTGCTCTATAGTCTAGGCTGGTCTTGAACTTACTATGTAGCCCAGGCTGTCTTCAAACTCGTGGCAGTCCTCCTGCCTCAGGTCCCTTGCTGGGATTACAGGCATGTGCCTCCATCCCTGGCTATGATAAACATTTAGATTGAGTTGGTTTTTCTTAATCATACCATGTTGTGTGTCCTTATATATTTATTTTTGTGCACATATCCTACAACTAAAAGTCATCTGGAGTATTGTATACCAAAATGCAAAAAGCGTTTTTTTTTCTTGGGAGAATTTGGCGATTTTAACTTTGATTATTTTGAGAAAATTTAGCAGTGAAAATGTACTTCTTGTATACGTTGAAACCATTTTCTGTGTTTAAAAGAAGAAAAATTGCCAGGCAAGGTGGTGTATACCCGTAATTACAGCCCTTAGGAGGGGGAGGTAGGATTGCTGAGAGTTTGAGACAGGCAGGGCTACCTAGTGACTTCATGGCCACTCTGAAATACACAGTGAGACCTTGTCTCAAAAAAAATAAAATACAAAAGAAAAATAGGTGGACCTCAGCTTATAGTAGGTGTAGGCAATATGCTGTTTGGCAGAAATTTCTGCTTTTCCAAACTACCAGTAAGGAGTCTCATCAGTGTCTTTATTTCATACAGTGAGATATATTTCTACCCTTCTTAGCAAGTAATTGATTCAGTGACTCAGAATGCCAGAGTTTGTCAACACATTAAATACAGTAGGTTCATCTCAAACAAAGAGTAAATCATGTTGTTATTCAAGATGTGTCTTTCTGAGTCCCTGCCCCTCAGGTTGCAAGACTTTTTAATGTTCTGTGTCTCAGAGCCTTGATGTTGACCAACAGGGTCAGAGCCCAGATCTTGTTGCCCTTTTGAGAAGTAATGGGTGAAAACCCTTACTCCTCACTGCCCAGTAGACCTGGTTCCTAGGATACTTTCTCCTTTCTGGGTGGGTTTAGAAACTTTCTGGGAAAAGCTGCTGGAGCTTGTATACTTTGTTTCCTCCAGGGTGACTTTCCTGCCACGATTCTTCTTTTCAGCTGACATATTTTCCTCCCCTTGATTCAGTTACCTTTTGAAATTCTGTCTCATGCTTGTCTGTTAGGAGTAGAAGCACTATATAGAAAAGGGATAGAAAGGAACATTTGGGGCCAGAGGATAAAAATCCTTTAAAATATGAGTTTGAAGTCTTATATTAGACTTACATTAGAGAGCCATTTAAAGTTTTTCAGTAGAGAAGTGGGATTTTGAAGTAATGAGGGATGGGCAGGGGGTATAGCTCTGTGGCACAAGCGCCTGCCTGGCAAGCTCAAAGTCCTGAGTTTGATTCCTGGCACTGCAAAAAGAAAAAAACCAAATACTGTGGAATGTATGTAGGTTGGATTAGAAGGAATGTGATTGATTGTATACCTCACTTAAGAGGCTATTTTAGTGATTCAGGCAAAAGAGCTTTAAAAGCACTTGAAATCTTACGAAGGAATAAGTCTATTAATTAAAGATAAAGATGGATTTATTGTTCATTTTTTTAACAAGTAAAATGATTTGTTGATAGAATTACCATTTTATAGCAGGACTACACATAAGAAAAGTGAACTACTAAGAAGGAATCAAATTGTTTTAAATTAATTCAAGTCTTAAAACATAGATGATTTTCATACTATTCCATGGAAGGAATTTGAACTTTTGGCATATGTTAATAAATGTGAGAGAATGGGGGATGTTTTAAAGCACTACACATGGGCGACTAGATTCTCAAAAGGAGAAAATGGCAGGTTCTGTGACAGAATGCTAAAGACCAAGGCCTCATCAAAATTATACAGTGCATTATTAAAAAAGAGATTTATGAACTTTTTAAAAAGAATAGACCAACTTGTGAGGGACACACGATAAAATGTTTTATAGTTAATCTGAAAGAATAAAACCAAGTGAATAACCAAAAGAATTCTGAATAAATAATGAATGAAAATTTTTACTTCAGGCATTAAAATGTATCATAAAGCTTAAAGTATATGTTGATACAAGAAACAGGCCTAAATATATGTAAGATCTTGGCATATGATAAAAGTGGCAGATCAGTGAGAAAAACGTAAACTGTAAATTTTCTTAAGACAACTGAATAAAAATGAATTCCTATAAGAAAAATTAATTCTCAGGTGAATTGATTATTTAAATGCACATAAACCTTGAATGTACTAATACATAAACCAATACATTTTTATTATAATTAGCTTTTTAAGTTTCATACCAAAGATAGAATCCATGAAGATAAAATTTGGTAAAACTAGCATTAGCAAGTTTAAAAGGCTTTGCCAAGTATGGTGGCATATGCACATAATCCCAGCACATAGAAGGCTGCAGCAGGAGGATCACCTCAATTTCAAGGCCGGCCTAGACTATATAGCGAGACTCTGTCTCAAAAAAACCCCAACAAATTGAAAAGACATATTGTAAACCAGAGAGAAATTGCTAAATAAAAGTAAGAGTTAACTTAATACAGAAAGAATTCTTTATACAAATAACATTTCAGAAAACATTGAATACTTAAGTAGAGAGATGTACAAACAGGAAAAAATACAAAGGCAGAAATTGATATAACCATTAGTACACAAAAATAAAGAAGTGTATATACATATACATAAGATACAGGTACATGTTTCATTTTAAGTTTTCTGAGACAAGGTCTCACTGCGTGGTTCAGGCTAGCCTTGAATTTGCTAGGTAGCCCAGGCTGGCCTCAAACTCGTGATCTTTCTATTTCAGCTTCCTAAGTAGTAGGATTAAAGATCCCATGACACCACACAGAAATGTATTTTGGAACAACAATGAAATACTGGAGTTTTATGTGTAGTTTGTTTTTGATCTATGTTATCAGGGAAAAAGGAATGATGGGATAGAATTGGTGAGTGATAATGAGATAGTTTTATCCTGTTGACAGATTAAAAACTAGTTTTTCTTGAGGACAAATTGGCAGTACAGATACCTTTTAAAAGTTCATATCCTTTGACACCAGACATTGCCATAACTTTATGGAGAATGAAAGCATGGAATGTATTTATAAAGGAACTTTATATAGCATTATAATGAATGTTCTAATGGAAATAGCCTAAGTGTCCACTTTACAGTAGAATCCTGTAGAACTATTAACAATGAAGATGTAGATATATTGTTATGAAAAGATATTCATATGTTGTAAAGTGAGAGAAGTAAGCGTTCCAATACTGTTTAGGGCTAGAGATGTGGCTTAGGGGAGAGCACTTACCTAGCAGTCATGAAGCCCAGGGTTTTCCAGCACTGCAAAGAACAAAACCAAACCAAAAAGAAGTGATTCTAATTCACTTGTTTTGAGGATGGTCCTGGAGTCTGTTTTTAAAATTTGTTCCTGCTTCCTGTTAGAGAACAAATGGTGGAAGAAACATGCTGGGTGTTGTAGCCTGATAAATGTCCTCCTTTGCTTTTCCCCTTCCCTTCTATGGTTAGAAACGTACACTGGCCATATGTTTGCTACCAAGTCCAATATACCTTGGTAACACGTGGCATATCACCTTCACCTTCTGAGCCTTCAGTGTTACGCAAGGAGTGAGAGGCTGGGGGCAGGGCCAGGCAGTGGAAGGGAGGAAAGGAAAAGGTCTCTGCTTTATATTCCTTTCCCCCAACGTCTCCCAGAAAAAGGGCTCATCTTGCACTGTCCCAGGGGAAAGAAACTAAACAGTTCTGAGCCTATGATCATTTGATGGCCCATTTAAAGGAAATTAAATTAAAATTTTTTGAGGTACTAGGGTTTCAATCCCAGGCCTTTTTATTATTTATTTTGAGATAGCGTCTTACTCAGTTATGGAGGCTGCCCTTGAAATTTTGATCCTCCTTCCTCAGGGTCCCAAGTAGTTGGGATTACGGCCTTCACCAGCTTGCCTGCCCAGTTAAGGTAACTCTTGAGGGTAATTTTCTCTGTCAGCTTTTTGGCTTTTTATGAAAAATTGAGTGTACCCTACCCCATCTATCTTGATCCAGTGTCTCTGTTTTCTCCTCCTGGTCTCAACTAGATCTGTCATCTTATCATCTTCCACATTTTGGGTGCTCTTTTCTCTCTGTGTTTTTGAAAATTGCTTGAAATTCTTCATTACCTCCTTTCCTGTCCCAGTAATTTCACTTAGTCTGAAGTGGTATTTCAAGTCTCATCAGCTCTGTAAGCCTCCCTTGAATTCACCAGCATACAGTATTTTACTCTCTCTTTTCTGCATTGTTTTAATTGTATTCTCCATGTGACCTAAGATAACTTTCATACAGGGCCTGTGAAATAAAGAGGATTGTCTTACTCATTGTTTTACTCTTTTCCTGGCAAGTAAACTTTTTCTGAAGGCAGGGATATTATAGACCTTCTGTTACCCATGGAATCAAGTACATTGCTTGTTTAGGATAAGTACTCAGGAAATACTTGTTGTTCCCTAATAGTTAATCTGAAGAGTTATAGAACTATAACTCTTAATTGTAACTCTTAATTATAAATCTGAAGAGTGATAGAATCTGAAGAATTATATCATAAAAACTGCAATTTTTTTTTTCTTGTGTTTAGATCACTCAATCCTTGGTGTTTCTGCTGTTGGCTACACTTTTCAGTGCATTAACTGGTTTGCCATGGAGTCTTTATAATACATTTGTGATAGAAGAAAAGCATGGTTTCAATCATCAGGTATAATAGAAAATATAATTAGTTTAATTTTTTTTCAATTAAAGATTTTCTTTGCTTCTGGGTTGGTAATTTGCTATTTCAGAGCATGAATTAATTGAGAAAAAAGGAATTATAGCTATGGAAAATATTATGGTTTAAAGTCTTACTGTAAACTCTCAAGTGCTAATGCTTTGTTTTTCAGTAATAGTATTTAAATGAATTTATTTCAAACTATAAAATGCAAACATTTACTGTCTTAGACTGCCTACCATCATATAATGCAGTCCCACTGCATGTTAGTTTTCTAAATTGCTCTAATAGTACCTTCTCCTTATTCACTATTTGAAAAGCAAAACCAGTTTCTCAGTTTCTCATGGCAATTTTTTTTTCAGACTTTGGACTTCTTTATGAAAGATGCAATCAAGAAATTTGTTGTGACTCAGTGTATTTTATTGCCCGTGTCTTCACTTCTGCTTTACATTATTAAAATTGGGGGTGACTATTTTTTTATTTATGCCTGGCTGTTCACATTAGTTGTTTCTCTGGTGAGTAAGATATTCATTTTGTTTTATAAGTTTCTTGGTAAGATTACTGATCTCTATTAGTATGTCGAGAGCTCTTAAGAAAAGGATGAACTGTAAAGAAGTACTCATAAATTTCCCTGTTGATTTCCGCTTTGGGGCATAGATACAAGAGAACTGACGACCGTAAATTTGCTTCTCTTTCTGCTAACTCTTACAGACTGTAGAAGATGGTTGTTGGTCACTTTCAGTGATCCAGTTGCCAGGTAGTTTCAGGCTGTATATTTATTTGTAATCTGCCACCAAATGAATGACTGAATGTGATAATTTAATGACTCTTAACTGACTGCTGGTGCCTAAAATGCGTGAATGTTTTGAAAAGAGAATAGATTTAAGAGCAACAAGAGAAAGTATACAGTTGTCTGCCTTTTTTTTGCCCTCCTCTCTCTGCCTTCCCTTCTCCTTTTCCTCCTTTCTTACCCCTTTTCTGTTCCCTTGCCCGTCTTTCTTTTACCCATTCTTTATCCTTTTATTTCCCTTTTCTCTCCCACTATGCCCTATCTTCTCCTTTCTTCCTCCCTCTTTTCAATCTTTTCTCCCCATTTTCCTCCCTCTCATCTTGTTTCCTCTTCCCCCTTCTCCTCCTCCTTCCTTTTCTCTCCTCTTCCCTCTTCTTCTTCCCCTTTTCTTCACGCTCCTTCCCTTCTTCTTCTCCTCTTCTTCCTCTTTCTTCTCCTCCTTTCTTTTCCACCCTTTTCCTTCTCCTTCCTTCTTCTCAATGCCAGGAATTGAACCAGGGCTTCACACATCTAAGGCAAATGCTCTGCTTCTGAGCTACATCCCCAACTTTCACATCTTTTCCTTCTCTCTTCTCATACTTTAAATTGCTTCATACCACAAACACCACATCACAATCAGTCCCTCATCTGTCATCTCTTCAATTCCACTGACAATGAGGTTTATTTTAATTTGGATTACTTGACACTCTTTGCTTTACTTCTCACTAGTGAGATCAAGATTTGGGAGTAGGTGCTAGTTGAATTTACAAATGTCTATTGTATGGCAAACTGAAGTAAGAGGAAAGAAAGCAGAGGCATTATTCCAAGAGTAGCTAAGAGAATGGTCTTTCGACTAAGGTATACAGTTATGAATGGCAAGTAATTTTACCAGCTGTTTAACAGTTCTAATAAAAACATACAGTCAGAGTGCCTGCATACAAACTCTTGTAATGCTTGTTTAGTTAAGACTTCAAGTCTGTTGTAATTACTCTAAAAAACCAGGTGAGGTAGTGCAGGCCTACAGTCCCAACACTTGCATAGCTGAGCCAGGAAGATTGCTGCGATTTCGAAGCCAGCCTAGGTTACATAGTAAGTCCAAGCCAGCCTTATCTGCATAGCAAGATCCTGTCTCAAGAACCATAACAAAACAAAACAAGACACTATAAAAGGCAGAGTTGCGGTTTGTAATTAACTTATAAAGTGCCAGGAATCCCCAAGATAGTATTGAAATGACCATTACCACCCAGAGACTTTAATCACTGTTAGTAGTACAGTATTATTTTCTAAGATAAAATTGACAGGTATACTACTACTTTGACTTAATTCATCAAACAGATACTAAACTCTGTCTGGGACTATTTGGGGCTAGAAATACCAGAGCAAGTAAGTTCTATGTTTTCAGGTTTAGGATGGATGCAGTTATTTCAATGCAATTAAATCTGAAAAATAATGAGTAGTTTTTCTTGGAGAACATATTCATAGGTTGTTCTGACATTTACTTTTCAGGTGCTTGTCACAATCTATGCTGATTATATTGCCCCTTTATTTGACAAATTCACACCTCTGCCTGAGGGAAAGCTTAAACAAGAAATTGAAGTAATGGCAAAGAATATTGATTTTCCTTTGACTAAGGTGTATGTTGTTGAAGGTAAGGCTATTTGGGGATAAGAAGATTTGGTTCAAGAGGCTTGTTTTGAGACTTTATTCTTAAACTTCTAATAGAATAACAAGTCAGTTTTTATTGTTTCTTTTTAAATTTGTTATTTAGTTATTATGATAGTATTTTACATTTTGGCTTTTTAAGATTTATAGGAATTGATGACATAGAGATAGAAGCTGTTCTCCTGATGCCAAATCCTGTTCTTGCCTGAAACTATGTTTGATTAACTTTACAGTATTATTTTTCATTTTTGGCGATGCCTTTTTCACACTTTGTTGTATTGTATACTAAACTGATTTATTCACATCTCTTACCTGCATGGTTCCTTTAGGTAACTGAGTTAGACTCTTAATAGTCAAATTTTATTTAGCATTAGTTTGAAGGGTCTAAACCAAAAACAAAAGCAACATTATTGATGTTGTCTCTCCAACAAAGCATCTAGTGTTCTGGAGAACTCTGTTCCACCTCTAAATTACCAAAAACTGTAAGTATCATCAAGTACTTCAGATAGTTATACTCTGCTTTTCTGATACCTGCCTTTGAGAGTTAAGCTGTTCGTTTGCATAAGACTAATAAAGCCTCAAGGAAGCCTGTAAAGATGTAGAGAAAAACTGTTTTATAAGGTATGATGACTAAATCCTATACAAGTGAATATATCCGATTCTACCTCTGCAACTTACCAGCTATGGGATGTTGGACAGCTCATCTCTCTGGGTTTCAGTTGTACTTTTCTCCAAATTATAGTTTGGCAAATATTTTCTGTAGAAAACTAGATAGTAAGTTATTTAAGCCTTTGCTTAAATAAGAAAAAGACCATCAGAGATGGTCTTGACCTTGGAGAATAAAGATGGTCTCAGCTGAAAAGAATGAATTAACAGCTACTAGAAATAGGTCTCAGACATTTTTTTGTTTGTTTGTTTTGTCTCAGACATTTAGATTGTACCTTTAGCTAACCAAAGGCACAATCAGAATAGCTTAAGATTCTGTGGGGGAAATAGTAGAAGCATAAGCCGCTTTATATTTTCTTACCCTCTGAAACCATTATATCGTTAGGTGATAAAAAGCTAGTAGCACACGGATGCAGAACAGTCTATGAAGGGCTTTTCCTGAAGGGGCTCTAAATTTTTGATCACTTAAGTTACAATTAGGTAGCATGAAACAGCTAATGATGAGAGTAGAGGTAATTGATAAAATACGTGCTTATATCATCAATGCTCTTTTCTTTTTCAGAGGCAATACTTAGGGAAGGCTTGCTGGAGGATTATGATATGAGCTGACTTTATGACAAATGAGGATTTGAGTAGGCTGACAAATAGCATTTCTAAAGTCAGGTTTTGGAGTCGGTAGGCTTGGGTTTAAATCTTAGCTCTGTCGTGAATTACCTGTGTGACTTTGGGCAACCTTACTTTTGCTAAGTAGCAATTTATTCATCTGTAATGCATGTTTTTCTTATTAATAATAGTAACAACCTTTTAAAATATTTTGAATGGATGAATGTTACTAATAATACAGCATACATTATAGAATCATAAATTAACAGTGATGTTACAATGAAAAGCCAAGAATCCTACTCTTAAAAAATATCAGACAGCAGGTATTGTGCAGAGAATTAAATAAGTGTGATGGGATAGCTTTAGATTGGACCATCAGAGATTTATTTGAGCAAGTGACTGTTAAGCTCAAACCTGAAGGTAGGAGTGATCTACATTGAAATCTACAGGAAGAGCTCAAGCTTAGTGTCTTTGAGGGCCATGAACAAGTCTAGTGTGGCTGCAGCAAAGCAGGAGAGTATAGTATTATAAGATAAAATCATAGACTAGAATCAGACCATAGGGGCCTTGGTAAGTCAGGGTGAGGGGTTTGGATTTCAAATTCAATAGGAGAAACCATCAAAAGCTTTAAGTATAAAAATGACACGGTGTAACTTGTGCTTTTAAAACTATGTTGGGCTGCTATATGGAGAATATGTTGTAAGGTGACGCAAGAGTGGAAGAAGAGAGAACAGTTAGGAGACAGTTGCAGTAGTCCATGTAGGAAATGATAGTTTCTAAGGCTAGGACAGTAGTAATTGATAGAGAGAAATAGATGCATTTGTAATAGGTTTTAGAGGTAGAGTTGATTGAATTAATAATAAATTGCATTTCAGGAAATAAGGAAAAGACCATCAAACATAACATCCTAGATTTTTGATGTGGGCAGTTGAGTGGTTATTTTATTCAGGGGAAAAAAAATAAGAGAAAGGCAGGTTTATGAGGAAGAGTTCTACATATGAAGACTTTTTAAAAATATATTGTTTGGACTAGGGATATTGCTCAGTAGCACAGCACCTTGCTTGGCAAGCATAAGGTCCTGTGTTCAATTTCCTATATATATATATATATATATATATATACACACACACACACACACACACACACACACAGAGTCATTAGTCACAGTTTTAAAGCAATTGTAACTAACAGTGGATCATCTGAGCAGAAAATTTGCTTAAGAAACAACATTTGGTAGCTTACAAAATCTCCACAGAAACTTTACCAACCTTGCAAAATAGATTGTAACATAGGGAGGTTAGGAATCAATCCTACTGTCCAATCAGTGTGGGGAAGACATGATGCCACCTCAGAACACTGGATTCAGGGGTTTGTACCCTTCCCATTCCTGCCACTAGCACCTGTAATTGGTTCTCCACTGTCTTGCTGCTTTGTATAATTACTGACTATGCAGAAACCCCCACTGGCTGTATCTGGCTGATCCACCCAGGGCCTGGACTAGCTGCCAGGACTGCTAGGGAAGCAAATACTTACCTGGCTACTTTGGTTTCTCAATGGGAAGTGGTGTCTCACAAGACTTGGTATGAAATTCCTTGGACTCCAAAAGCAGATTCTAATAGTGGACAGGAAAAAAGTACGTAAGAATGCAAACAGTAAATCTGGCTGCAGACATCCACATGGAGATGGCAGATAAGCAACTGTCTATGAGTCTGGACTTCTGAGGGAAAGATCAGGGTGTGAAATATAGATTGGAACTATCTGGCAAGGAGGTGAAGTTTAAGGCCATGGTTCAGTGCATTTAGAGAAGAGAAAGGGGCCAGGGTCAGAGTCTGAAGGGGGAGCACAGCCAGCAGAGGAGGCTGAGGGAGGAACCATGGAGATAGTAGGACCAGGAGGAGATGATGTGTCTCACATGCCAGGAAAAGTATCTCTCGGAGAAAGTGGGTTCCAGTGTTAAATGGTGCCTGGAAGTTACAGTGAGACATCATAAGCAAAGGATTGAGACTGGTGGCAATGGCTTATATTTTGATTTTCAGAGTTCTCTAATACGTTATTTTCAAGTGATATCATTAGCCCATTCAATAAACAAACATTATTGAAGATATACTCTGTGCTAGGCATAGCAGTATGACAGTCTTACAGTCAATTTATTACAAGGACTCCTGGCTTCCACTCCTAAAGATTCTAACTTAGTAGATATGTCTTGTATCTATTTCTAAGAAGCACCTCAGGTGGTTTTGGTGTATATATTCCTTAAACCATACTTTGAGATACCTGGAACAAGAGAATAATAGCTTTTTTTTATCTGTATACAGTCTGCCTACTTCCACAGATAGCTTCAAAGTATTTTTAAATAAATTTAAAAATTAGGGTTGCAGGGCCAGGGATATAGCTCAGTGGTACAGTGCCTGACTGGCAAGCACAAGGTCCTGAGTTTGATTCCTGGTACCAAAAAACAAAAAGTTAGGTTCACGGAAGGTAGATGTATTAGAAGTGTGTGACCTTAGAATGGTAACACATTTTCTAAGCCCTGAAGTCTTATCTTATTGATAAAATTGGACCATATGTTTCACTCTTAACTTCCAGGCAACCAAGCCCAAAACTGATGTAATAGTTTAATCAATCAATCAACCAGTAAAAGCTTCTATTTATCAAAGCTTTACATATTCTAAACATACTGCCAAGTTCTTAACATTAGAAATAGGAGTAGAAGCAAAATTCACATTCTCAAAAGAAGTAAATCTTTTATCATTTCTTTTTTTAATCATATAATAGTACTTTATATGGATCAGGCAATATACTAATTGCTCTACTGAGAATACCTCATAAGGTACAAGAGGTTAGCCTCACTTCATAAACAGGAAACTAAAAGTTAAAGTTTCCTAAATGTACGCAACTAATACATGGCAGAGCCAAGATTTGAACCCAAAGTCTATTCTCTTAACAACTAGACTCTGCACATTGAAGGACATTTGGAAATTAAATATATACAGGAGAAAAGAAAAAACAACCATATTTCAGCTTCTGTTAGCCAATTTAAAAAATTTAAGTATGTTTTCTTTCATGCTTTAGAAAGATAGATTTAACCACTTAACAGTTTACCCAGAGCAGTTTATCACTCGGGCGGCACATTTGTTTATATACTGACTATCTTGAGCATTCTGGGGCAGGTTTCATTTCAACTGGTTGATTCTTACATTAAATAAATTTGATTAAATTATTGTTTTTAGATTTCTGTTATCTTATAAAAATTAACCAAAAAATGCAATTTTTGCTCATTCTGTGTTTAAATAACTGGACTGGTAAGTGGTTAATGTTTTTCTGATATAGAAATAAGTATGCTTATTTTAAAAGCCTTAGAAAATACAAAAATAAAAGAGGAAATAAAAATCCATTTTGGAACCCAGTGATAAACACTTCATTATTTTGGTGTATTTCCTTATAGGCTTGTGTTTATGCTTTTCTATTTACATGTACATTTTTTTCTTGACAATTCTGGAACCTCATAAGTTTTATATCCTTTACAATATATCCGTATATCAGTGTTCTTGATCTTGTTAAAATTTTTTGAAAGTATAATTTTTTTAACTGCTTAAAATTCCACCTAATAGCTTTGCCATAATTTAATCATTCCACAGTCATTAGGCTTATGTTACCTATTGCTATAACGCTGTATGAGCATTAAGTATTTGTTGACAGGAATGCAGGGAAACACTCTCCACTGTTGGTGTTTATTTATACTGATACAATTTCTTTTCAGGTATGAAATAATTTCAAAATGTTAATGACCTTCCGAATAGTTCAATTTCTAGGAGTCTCTCCAAAGGACCCCAGACTTTTTAATTATATTCCATGCTTTGAACTGTCTTTTCCTCAGGATCTAAACGCTCTTCCCACAGCAATGCTTATTTTTATGGCTTCTTCAAGAACAAGCGAATAGTTTTGTTTGACACTCTACTAGAAGAGTACTCAGTACTAAACAAAGGCATCCAAGAGGAATCTGGCATGGAACCCCGCAATGATGGAGAAGGGGACAGTGAAGAAATAAAAGCTAAAGTTAAAGTGAGTTTTTTTTTTCCTAAGAGACTCTGTCTTAATTTTTATACTCAGTGTCTGTGACAACTCAATGCCAATTTCTAAGCAGTGAGTGTAGAATTCAGGGAGACTACCAAATAAAAATAGCATGGCCCCGATATAGTTCTGATATTTGGGAGAGATTACCAGTAGCATTATATGCTAACTATATGGTAGGGTTCTACAGAACGTACATATTAAAATTGGAAGTTCTTGTAAGATAAGAAAGTTCATGAAGAGGAAATAGGATATATCATATATAGGTATAAATTCCTTATGAGTGTGATCATTACATACATCTAAATTTTACTAATAAAATAAAATTTGTATAATAAGCTATCTATATACTCCCAATATGTTTATGATCAAAGAAGTCTCACAGGCTAATATAAGAGATAAAAGAGAAGATAAACGTTTAATTTTTACCTTCTTTGAGATGCAGTTTTATGCCTTGTCAGTGGAGAGACTTGGATTTCAGTCTTGGTTCTGTCATTTAGTAGCTGTGTGCCCTTAATTGGTTTGTTTAACATGTATCTAAGAAATAACATCCTCTGTATTGAGATACTTAGCTTGGCACTAGGAATGCAAGAGTAAAGAGGCAAACCTTCATAAATTTGTGAAGAGGACATGGTCACACAAGTCCACTTATATGGAATTGCACTGGGAAACTTTAAATACGGGACACATGAGAGCACAATTTAAAAAGACATTCTTAAATCTGACCTGAAAATCCGAGAGCTGCTTCTGAATCCCTTCCTGGATGAGGCCTGTTTATGCTTACTGGCAACATTTAAAGCAGCAAAAGCAGATAGGACAAGCAGGGCAATAATGTCAAACAATACCAATTTTAGCACAAACAAGCACCAGTATCTCTGTGTATGTGGTAGCACGGAGATGGCTTTGGTGTTGTACAAAGATAATTTTAGATCTGTTCACTTCCCATCTGTGTGGCTTTAAGCGAGTAAGTTAAGCTCTCTAAATCTTTCATTTCTTAGCTGAAACATGACAACAGAAAGGTTTCTCAGCCTGGGTAATTTTGTTGTTGTGGAAGGTATCTGGTATGGAAGAGGATATTTATCATTGGCCTCTCTGCACTAGAACCAAGGACAACTCCTCCAATCTCCCCAAATTATAAAAACCATAATTGTCTCCACATATCACCAGATATCCATGAAGTGTGTATGGGAAAGGGGGCAGGATATCCCCTTGTTGGGAAATACTACTGTCTTGGTTACTTTTTTTTCATTGCTGAGACAAAATACCCAACGCCAAAATGAAGAAAGGAAAGGTTTATTTAGCTTACAGTTTGTGGAGGTTTCAGTCCATGCTTGGCTGGTTCTGAGGCAGAGTGGCACATGGCAGAGGGCAAACTGTTCATGGCAGCAGAGCATAGCAAAAACAACCAACAAAAGGGGGGAATGGCTGCAAGCAGCCTCCTTTTCTCCCCTACATTGTAAACAGCCTACCCCCACCCAGGGGTGGTGAACCTCTCGCACAATCTCCATGTCCTCCTCTTCCACAGGCTCAGAATGTATACAAAGCAAGCACCCCAACTTCCTCCTGAGTCACTCAGCTAAACCTCTAGATTCCCCAAGTTGACACAATGTATCAACCATAACAACTACAGATGCCCACCTTTTACGGTTGTGAGATTTAAATAAAACGTGAAATAGTGTACGCTCTATGTATTTTAAATACTAGAAAATAATGATTATCATTTCAGATCTTTTTTTTTTTTTTTTGGTACCAGAAATCGTACTCAGGACCTTGTGCTTGCCAGGCAAGGTGCTGTGCTACTGAGCTGTACCCTGGTCCTTGTGAGATCTGTTTTAACTCTAATAGATGATTTAATAAAGTTCCTAGCCTGTTCTAAATATCTATATGAAACAAAATTCTGTGGAGGGATTAGATAGCATTGTAGAGGTTTAGTGCCTTTCTTGATGTTTATTTTTAAGTGGCATTATCCTGCTACATGGGATATTTGAATAAAAGTCACTTTGGTCTGCCTACTGTAGTAGGATTGAAAGCTGAGAATAGACTTTAAGGTCATTTTATAGATAGAAGAACTGCAGTCCAAAAAGGGTAATTCAGTGACCATACTGGAGATTCACTCAAGTTGACATCATAGTTAAACCTAGACATTAGCTAGTGAGCTACTAATTTCAAGCAGTATAATGAAAATATCTATGAGGACAGTTTTCTTCGACTGCAAAAACAACTGGGTAGTTTGTAGTGTGTTGAATGGGATTTGATTTGTTATGTTGGCTTCTTGAAGAGCTTGCTTTATTTCGTTAACTACAAATGTTTTAGCATCTATATGCAAGTTACATGCAGATGCATTAGATGTAACCCACACTAATGAGGAAAAAGCCCAAAAGTAATTTGGTAAATATGATAAGTGGCTGAAATAGTGTAGCTTTTAGAAATGTAAAGGTTGATGCAGACTTCATAGTCACATAGGGTTTTAGAAGAGAAGATGTGCCAAGTATAGCTGTGTGTGCCTGTAAACCCAGCACTCAGGAGACTGAGGCAGGAGGGTCTGAGGGCTCAAGGCCAGCCTGAACTACATAGTGAAACCCTGTCTCAAAAAAAAAATGGTATATGAACCAGGCAGAATTTTGACTTGGGGATGGGGCTTTTGGGCTGAAGCTAAGGAATGAACAAAGCTGTGAATTATTACAAAATAATTCCTGCTCTGAGACTAATGATTAAATGGATTTGCACACATGGGAATAGGAAGGTAGGCTAGGACCAGTTTGTAGAATACCCTTTTTCCTAAAGTCATGGAATGGTCATTTCCAGTGGCCTGGAAAATTTAGATTGATTTGAGTAAAGGCCAGTTCTTGTTTTCAGAAAATTAAAATTTGGTGGCAACACAGGATAAAGCAAAGATTGGAGGCAGAGAGACTTCCAAGGCCTACTGCATCAAGATAATTGAGACAAGCATGAAGTAATGAGGGTTTACAATAATGTGAGATCAGGATAAATGCAAAACTCATAATAAAGGATGGATTTAAAGTACTTGATAGTTGGTATAGGGGAGTGAAGAGAAGGTGAGATTGATTCAACAACCATTAACTTTCCACTCTGTAGAAAGTATCACTTTCCAGTGTGTACCACTGATGAGATGACAGTCTGACAGTATTTTAAATTTGAAGTTATATATCTATTAATGTAAATAAGGAAAAAGATGGAATTAGCATATTAAACATGATTTCATGTACATTATTATTTGCACTAACACTTAGTTTCAAAAAGTGAATTTACACCAGTTGTGGTGGTACTTGTATGTGATCCCAGCACTCAGTAGGGTAAGGCAGAAGTATATCTGTGAGTGCAAGACTAGTCTGAGAAGACCCTCTTTCAACAACAACAAAAAAAAGTGAATTTACTTAAAGAAAGATGTTAAAGCTGAGTATAGTGGTATATGTTATAATCCCAGCCACTCAGGCACCTGAAGCAGGAGAATCACAACTTTGAGGCCAGCCTGGGCAACTTAGCAAGACCCTGTTTTAAAATAAAAAATAAAGGACTGGATATGTAGTTCAGTTGTCCAGCATGTGTGCAGCCCCTGGGTTCACTCCATAGCAGAGAAGGGTGGGGTGGTTGGAAAAGGAGAAGATGAATAAGTGGAGAGTACACAGATGTAACAAGTTTAAGAATCTGATTTATTCGGCCCCTGCTACTGATAGGCTACTATGTACAATGCAGTGGGTGATACAATGATAGTTTTAAACTTGAATTATTAGAGAAGATGTAGCTCCCCCTCTTTCCTAGAGCTGGGAATAGAACACAGGTCCTTACACATGGTAGTCAAGTAAATGTTTTACCACTGAGCTACATTCTCAGCCCAAGCGTTTTTTGTTTTGGTTTGGTTTGGTTTGGTTTTTGGTGGTAATGGGAATCAAATGTAGGGTCTCATGAAAGCCCCTAAGCTATGTCCCCAGCCCTGTTTTGGGGGACATGATCTCACTGTGTAGCTCACTTTGGCTTCAAACTCATGATCCTCCTGCCTTGGCTTTTTTAAGTTTTATTTTGAGGCAGGATCTTAATAAGTTGCTCAGGCTGAACTTGAACTTGCCATTCTCTTGCCTTAGGTCCCCAAGTACCTGGGATTATAGACATGCATCACCACACCTGGCCCAAGCATTTTATTTTTAACAGAAGTTTAAAGAAAAAAACTTGGATGTAAAAAAAAAAGGCTTGGCTATAAAAAGAATTAAGATATATTGTGCACATGTACCAACTCCCCATAATGAATGTAGCCATAATGTATTGCAAACATATACTAATAAACTTTTTTAAAAAGAAATAAATTAAAGTTACCCAAAATGTCTCCTCTTAGGAGAGGGTGACTACTACTTAGGAGTAGGTAATTGCTATTAACATTTTGATGAATGTCTTAAGAGATACATGGGCTATTTACTTTCTGAAATTTTACCCTTCAGAAGACAAATAGAATAATGGAATTTAAATAAGGAACAATTAAAAATATTTAAAAGCTATATATGCAAACTGCCCTTTTGTATAAGAAAGCAAATCGTTTCCCAGCAAGTGCTAGAGTTATGTGGAAGTCTGTTAACTAGAATAGAAAAGAAGCAAAGTCCAAGGGAAGTAGCCTTTACCCATCTACTTAACCTGCTGCTTTCCAGCAAGGTGTTGTCATTCCTCAGCTTCCTTTGCTTCATCTCTAAGGATAAGATTTCTCATCTTGCCCAGCTTAAGTTATAAGGATCAAATGAGGCAGGTATCAATGTTATGCAAAGGAAATTGCTATAGAAAAGGAAATTGCTATAGAAAAGGAAATAAGAGGGTATTTTTGTTCTTTGGTGTAAAATTAGTAGGAGAAAAAGAAAACCCAGTTGAGTTTAAGAATGTACCATGAATCAGTAAGTCTTCTCTCTATGCACCATGACTCTTGTTAAGCTGTCTTCATTCTAAATCAGTGTAACTTTGACTGTGACTCCCATGCTGTTGTAAACACAGGCATCAAACCAAGAGACAAGAGCCTCTATTAAGCTATCTAATATAATATTGGTTGTCTTCTAAAAGAACTCATAATTCATATTGCAAAGCAGATGACTGGTAAAAACAGGATCCTATATGTATATGAAAGTCTTCAGGCTCCTGTTCTTACCAGTTGCCTGCTTTGCAATATGAATTATATATATATTACATAAAAGAAGCCAGGCATGGTGGCACACATCTGTGATCCCAGTACTACAGGAGGCTGAGAAGGGAATTACAAATTTGAGTTCAGCCTGGGCAATGTTAACTGGGACTCTGTCTCAAAAAATAAAAAGAAAAGACAGCCAGGCATGGTAGTGCACACCTGTAATCCCAGCACTTGGGAGGATGAGGCAGGAGGATTGTTGGGAGTTTGAGACCAGCCTGGGCTACAAAGTGAACTCAAGGCCAGCCTGAACTGCATAGTGAGACCCTGTCTCAAAAAGACCAAGAAAAAGGAGTTGGAGATGTAGCCCAGTGCATGGGTCACAGATTCAATCCCCGCCACACACCCAAAAAAGTCTAATAGTAACTGTTTTATAGTAGTGAAGATTATTGAACTGTTGTCTGAAATACCTGATACATAATGCCTGATACGTAAGTCATTAATAAGTAGAAGCTGTTATCATTGTTGTTATTAACCAAAAACATTAGCTATATTTTTGCTTGTTACTAAACTTAACAGAGAAGTCAGAAAATGTCAAAAACAAAAGTCAGTCCTGAAAAACTATGAACACCTTAACAGATACATTTTTAGTCTTTCTAGTTAACATTCATTCTCCTCTTTTTGGATATATGGATTGCTTCCCAATTTTTGCTATTAAAATTTTCCTTCCATGAATATCTTTTTATGTGAAGCTTCATTTGCACTATTAATTTTTCCCATAGAGTAGATGTCTGTTAATAGGTACTCTAACTTCTTTGCTCCTTAATGACCATTCCCTGAAAGTATGTGTGTCTCTTAACCATTTAAGGAAGGAAGTTAGTTATTGGATTCTTTGTCTGCCAAATGTACTTTGTTAAAAACTCTAAAATTTAAAAGGAAAAAAGATAAAATATCTGGATTCCAGTAAATCCTGTGCTCCCATTAGGTTGCACTTTTCTATTTTTCCTGCTTATTTATTTATTTGAGACAGGGTCTCACTATGTAGTTCGCTGGCCCTTGAACTTGTGTCGATCCTCTTGCCTCAGTCTCCTGAGTACTGGGATTACAGGTGTATGCCACCATGTCTGGCTTTATGTTGCATTTTTCTAGCTCTATAAAGCAAAACTAATTTTATGTTCATCTTTTTCTCTTTAAAAAAATTTTGCCCTTTTGAGTAGCTGAAACTGTTAGCCTTCATTTTCTAGAATATATGTTTTCTTAATTATTTGTTGTCAAGGTCTGGGGATACAGCTCAGTGGAATAAGTGCTTGCCTGGCAAGCACAAGGTCCTGAGTTCGATCCCTAGTACCGAAAAAAAAAAAATTATTTGTTGTCAGGTACTACATGTGTCTAGTAGGTAAAACTTAATTTTATTCAAATCTTCCTGGGTATGTTAATATTTGCTTGATGTTTCAATTTTTTGGCTTTTTTGTTGTTCTCTTTAAGGTTCTAGTGCTGAACTGCATTGTAGCTCTTTTTATTTTATGTTGAGTCAGTGTTGCTATATTGCCCACATCAGCCTACAATTTGCTGTCCCCCTGAATCAGCAGACCCAGGAGCTGGGATTATAGGCATATACCACCAAGCCTGACTGTCACATTCTTTAATAATTTTTTTTTCTTTAGGTTGATTTTATTTTAATGGTTAATATTTGCTAGATGTCATCTTTTTACCTTAAAAAAATTATTTAGGTAAAATTCACATAAGATTTTTAGTTATATGTTTATGCTTAATTTCTATACCACTAATTTAATCTATCCTGAAAGTAACTTTTTTGCAAGCTTAGTTTAATTATGTTTTGATCACTGACATTTTTGAAATTATTTCTACTATATCACTTTATACCCTTTGTTGTTTTCTGTTTTTTCCATATCCCACTCTCCTCCATCCTTTACCCCAGTACATACACACTCTCTCCTGCATACTTTTAGAACTGACTGAAGATTTTTTAAAATTCTGTTTTGGTCATTATTCAGGTTTGGAGATTCTTATGTTACTATTTCTTAATGATTCCTGCTAAAAAATGTAAAAATCTTAAAATATATAGTGTCTTCACTGTTTCCTAACATTCCAGGGGCCTTAAACAATTATCCCTTTCATCTTGTATTTTAGTTTCATCTCATTTTTATACTCCAGATTATTACTATTGTTGTTCTATGCAGTCATCATTCAGATTTACACATATACTTAACAGTTTCTTTTCCTCATTCTTTGTCTCACATGATCCTTTTAGGAATCACTTTCCTTCCAAAAATACATGCTTTAGAAAGTCCTTTGGAAAATTCTAGTTGGTTATTTCATTTCATTCTAGGATGTCAACTCAAGATTGGTAGCTATTTCTCTTAGCACTTTAAAGACACTGTTCACTTGTTTTCTGGCTTTTTTGTTCCGAATGAAAAAGTCTACTCTGAGCTTACTGTCATTTTTTTTTTTAGTTATCTCTGGTTGCTCTCAAGATTGCTTTTTATTTTGGTGTTCTGCAGGTATAGACTTCTTTATCTCAGTCTTGCGTAGGATACTCTCTGCTTCCTAAATATCAGGATCCATATGTTCCCTGAAGTTCTAAAAATTCTCTGACATTGTATCATTGACAGTTGCTTTTCTCCCACTCTCCAGTTTATCTTTCTGGAATTCCAACATCTGGAATTTCTTCAGCTCTCTGTTCTACTTCACTGATGCTTTTGTTAGTTGTGTTTAATCTGTTCTTTATTAGGTTCATCTTGTAATTTTAAAGTTCTGTTTGGTTCTTTTTTAAATCAGTTTGCTAAGGTAGTCAGTCTCGTTCCTTGTGGTCTTAGTTCTAGTAGTTGTATAATGTATGTTTGCTTTGTATGCTCATCTGACAATCCCATTGTCCAAATTCTTATGGAGCTAATGCAGCTCTTTATTGTTTGTGTTCATGCATCGACTTATTTTCTGAAGTACTTGGTAATTTTTATTGTGAATTCATACTTGGTCACTGATCTCAATCTTTAGGAGTCCTAAGGGATCTGGGATATGATCCTCAGTGAAAATTTATATTTTCTTCTGTCACTTGTCCCCAGTGCTTGTGCCCATTGCTACTAAATTTGAAGCACTTTAATATATCAGCTTGGGTTTTCTAGACAAGCAGTTAATGATTTTGAATTTTCATAGACTTTTTCCACTTCTGATGAAACTTGACCCAATTGTGTTATTTTGCCAGTGTATCCTTTTTACTAGCCCACCCTTTGACTGAGAATATATCCTTCATTGATAAAACTATTCAAAGAATCTCAATATTAACTCTTCTTTTGTTGTTATTTTGTTTTTTTATTTTGGGAGAGGAGACTGAGACAGAGTCTCATGTAGATCAGGATGGTCTTGGACTAACTGTGTATCCCAAGCTGGCCTCAAACTCAAGGCAATTCTCCTGCCTCAGCCTCCTGAGTACTGGGATTACAAGTGTGTGCCACTACACCTAGCCCCATCAATTTCAATTCTTTACCACTGACCTTTCCTCACTTTCCAATGATCTTCACTATATGTTTAAATTGATACTTGTTATAATTTATTCTACATTTTTATGTGGTTGGAGGTTTCTTAAATGATCTATTTAGAGCAACTTCGTTGAAGATAATATGTAATACAACAACCACTGTTAATTCTTATCATTTTGTTTTAAAACCCTGTATCATTTTTACTGTTTCTTGTTGTTTTGTTTTTGTCTATATTGTTATTTTGCTATTTTTTTATTCTCTGTGAAATAAAAAATGATTTAGTAATATTGTCAGAGGCAAGTATGTAGATGTGTTCTGGTGTATTGGTAAGTGTGTGTGCATGTGTGTAAATGTGGTCATGGCACTATGACATTGAATCTGGAAAGTATATAAACAGGAAAAGCTGGGTGCATTGGCACACACCCATAATCCCAGCTACTCAAGAGGTTGAGGGAAGAGAACTGCAAGTTTGAGACAAGTGTGTGCAATTTAACGACACCCTATCTCAAAATTTTAAAAAACTTTTTAAAGGGATAGGATGTAGCTCAGGACTAGAGCACTTGCCTAGCAAATACAGGCCCCAGGGCTTAATCCCAAATAACTAGGAAAAAAGCAAAACAAAACAAAGACAATATTTTTTAGGCTTGTGAACATCCTTCATCATTTATATATGTGCCTATCATTTATGTTTGTTTTGCAGTACACTAATAATTTTCAAATAATTACGTATGTGCCACTAAAATGGTTTATTTGATTGAAGAATATTGAGTAATTTACCTTTACCATCATGATTTGTATAAAAAAAATGAAAACAGAGCTCTCTGGCATCAGACTACTTGGCTTCAAATGTCAGTTTCCCCCCTCTTTGACTTTGTGGACATACTCAAATTAGCTGACTTCTCTGTGCCTAACTTGTCTTATCTGTAAAATGCAAGTAATAAGCGTACTTACCTCACATGGGTGGTTGTGATATATTAAAGTGAGGGCTGCTGCATATGTACTGTTTAATAAATATTAGCAGCTTTGGTTATTTTTTCAATTTTTCCCAGTCCTGTTTTCATACGTGTTAAAGAAAAAAGATGTGTGTATGTATATGTGTATGTACGCTGACACATAATTATCTTCTTATGTATGTTGGCTCAAGAGGTTATACTAAATTTAAGAGCAGAATTCCAATAAATGTTAACATTAGTTTTTATTAAAACAGTACCAATTTTGCTTAAAATTACAAAACATACAAAAAAGCTTATAAAATTTAGCTGTTTCCTATGCTAGCTGCTGGTGCTCCTTACACCCATTTCCGTATTTCTGAGTAGTATGTGTATGCTACTGTGTGTCGCCACTATGGACTTTTAGTTATGGTAGATGGAGATTTTGTTCTCTTGTCCTAATTTCTGCTGTGCTTCTCCTCCCCCAGTACTTCCAAAATAATTATGTTACAATTCTTGTTTTAATCAACGTTCAATGTTTACATTATTATATTGGTGCAGTTATTACTCACTATTGAGCATCCCTTCTTTATCTTTTCCCCCTCTTGCTTAGTGATTCCTTTCTTAGTGTGATTAATTTTTTTTTATCTTTTTATTCTCATAGATTCCAGCATCTGTCAGTGTAGCTTTCCTGCAAGGATAATTGCATTATCAGCCTTGTCAGTTTTAGTCCTCTCCATCCCTCTTGTATCCTGGGAGAGATCTCTGTCCTCTGTGTCTGTGACGTGTTTCCTCTGAAATCCCTTTAGACAGCTGTCATAATAGACTTCCCTCTGTAGTCACCCATAATAGTCTTTTTGCCCTTTCTCTAGATTGGAATCCATGTTGATTTACTTTGTTCTCTTAATAGCGTGCATCTTCTGCTAGATTCGTCAGATTTAAAATATAGTACAGTGGCAGAGGGACCTGATGATGGCAGCCCTTGAGGACTAGCTTTGGAGTCCACCACTGACTTTATATCTGGTACCGTATAGTGTTCAGGTTGCCCTTTCCATCGTCCTAGGGATTTCTTTTCCTCCTGTGTTCTTTTGTTCCTCAATTTATTCCTTCACTTCGGTGAAGAATATACCCTCTCCTCACTTCCTAAGGAAGGTTGCACAGTAGGTAAGGTTTCTGGATTTGTGCCCTCTCTGTTTGTGCTCACTCATGTTCATGTTTCTGTTGTCCTGGCCTCCTGCTTGGGCTGGGATATAGATTTCCGGACTGGCAATACTTTTCCTTCAGGATTGTGAAGGCATTTACAATGGGTCCCTTGTCTGCTTGATTGCTGATGAAGTATCTAAAGCCTTTTGATTACCCGATCCTTTGGTAATCACCTGTATTATTCATCTGTTGTGTTGGGGATTTGCATTATGCCCTTTTGATCTGGAAATTAAGGTCATTGGTTCTAGAGAATTTTGTGGAATTATTTTATTTATAATTTCTTTTATTTTTCTCTGTCTTTTCAGAGCATCTATTACTTAGAGGTTGGGTTTCTAATACTGAACTTTATTTGTTTCTGCCATTTTCCACTTCTTAATCTCTTTGTTCTACTTCCTGGGAGAGTCTCTTATCTTCCAATCTTTCTTAGTTTTCCCCCCTCTTTTAGAAGGTATTGCTGTACAGCCTATGCTGGCTTGGAACTTGCAGTGATCCTCCTCCCTCAACCTCCTGAGTGCTGAAAGTATAGGCATGCACCACTACATCTGGGGTCTTTCTTAGCTTTTTAGTCTATTTTATTTTTTATTTTGAGATGAGGTCACACTAAGTTGCCCAGTTGCCCAGACAGGGCTCAAATTTGAGATCCTAGTGCTTCAGCCTCCTAAATGTTGGGGTTATAGGTTTGCCCACCACACCTAGCCCATGGCCCTCTTTTTTTGCCTCTCCATACAGATTAAACTTTTAAAGTTTCTGCCATGGTGGAAAAGAAGCACTTGCCTGTGCACAGAGTTGTAAAGGGAATCTGGAGCTTTAACCAGTTCTCAAACAGCTGTTACCCAATTCTTATTTTAGCTACTTCTTCTTTTCCCCCAATTCCAGGGGTAACTAGTGCTGTTACTTCTCAAGCTTTTGAGCCTCAGTGGTATAAATCAGACTGACTCTCCATTTTTTTCTACTGCCAGCTTATGATTCAGCTTTCTTTGATCTGCTTAATCAGCTATCATTTGCCCATCTACCTTCCTGCTTCACAGATGTTTTTGTCTCTCCTGTTTCTTCCATCCTATGGGTTTCTTAGAAAAAGAAAGAAAGAAATCTCGAGTAAATTAGATGTAAGTGTTCCTTCTTTTATCTTAACTTGGATGTCTCAGTTTTTTAAAATAGCAGCTTCTCATGTATTTTTGTGTCATGAGTGAAATAAGATTTGCATGTAATTTGGAAAATAGATATCTAATAGTTTTACATCACTGCAGTTCAACCATATAGAAATAACTATTAATACTTCGTTATACTTTCTGTTAGTTTTTTCCGGCTTTCTTCACCCAGTAAACCATTTCCCATGTGAGGACATATTCTTTCCACACATTTCTAACAAATGTACAAGGTATGATTGAAAAATACAGTGAATGTTTAATTTTTTAAAATGCAGCACAGTAAAAGACACATTACTATTAATCTCCCCCAAAATAGTCCCTCTTTCTTCAAACACACTTATCCCACCATTCTTGCCACTTTCTGAAACGGTTTTGGAAGTCCTCTTCCATGAGTGTCCTTGATTGTACTGTCGTGGCTGTCTTGATATCCTGAGTTGGTTAAAACCGCTTACCTTTTATGGTCATGGGGAGGAGCCAGAAGTCATGTAGTGCCAGATCTAGTGAATAAGGTAGATGAGGACACATTGTTATGTTTTTATGAGCCTGCTTTTCTGCTGGGTGGTCTGCAGCGGTAGTATTTACTGTATTTTTAAATCACATCTTATAAAACACTCATGCAAGAAGACTTCAATACTGCTTTGGAAAGTGGCAGTAACAATGGATAAATATGTTTCAGATAAAGAGGTATTTTGAGGAAGATTAATGACAACATCTTTCATTGTAATAATTTTTAAATTAAATAAAAATTCAGATATATTTTGATCATTTCTGTGTAATTATTTGATTGCATATATCATGAACAATTCCCCATGTCAGAATACAGCCTTTGACAAGATTTCTAATGGCTTTATAATATGGTCTCCAAATGATTTTATTAATTTGTTGTCTTACTGATTAAAAAATACACATTTTTTTCTCCCCCCCCCCAAATCTAAGTTACTCTAGACCAGTGTTGGTGAATCTTTTAGAGCTTTCCGTGATAACAAACAGCCCACTGCAGCACACATGCCATAGGTTCTCCACCCCTGCTCTAGACTCTCATCTTAGCAAAGTCAGGGAGCATCTGCCTTGTTGGTGATTGTATCTTTAGTGCTTAACCCATGTCTTACATGGAATACTGATTTAGGGGATGTTTTGTTATACACAAAAGTCTATGAAGGGATATTACTAGGCTAGAAGATACAAACAGTTGCAGGTTGTTAATAATTTTTTTTCCTTTTATTCTTTGATTCAGAATAAGAAACAAGGATGTAAAAATGAGGAGGTGCTTGCTGTATTAGGCCATGAATTGGGGCACTGGAAGTTGGGACACACAGTCAAAAATATCATTATTAGCCAGGTAAGTTTGAAGTGACAATTTATTTTTATAGCACAGTCATCCATTTAGAAGTACGGCTGGTATAAGAGGTCATTTACCAGAGAGGTTTAAGACAGACTTCACCCAGGGAGGTAACACATGCCTGTAATCCTAGCTCTTCAAGAGGCTGAGGAAGATGATAACAAGTTAAAGCCCAGGCTCGGTAGTCTTAATCTTTTTTGGAAGTAGGAATCGAAATCAGGACCTTGTACTTTCCAGGCAGGCACTTGTGCTGCTGAGCTATATTTCTGACTCTTTTTTGAGGGGGAGACAGGGTGTCACTTTATAGTTCAGGTTGGCCTTGAACTCACTATGTACCCTAAGCTGGCCTCAAACTGGGGGTGCTCCTCTTGCTTCAACCTCCAGAGTGCTCGTATTACAGGTGTGTGCTACCACACCCAGCTTCAAAATATTTTTCAGAAATCTGGGGATATAGTTTTGTGTTCTAAAGGCCCTGGGTTAAATCCTTAGTATCACAAAAACATAAATAAAAAGAGTTGAGACTGTAGCTCAGTCATAGAACATTACCAGGTTCAATCCCAGGTACCACAAAAGAAGAGAAACTTCATAGCCAGGCTTCATGTGGAGACTGCCATTGAGGATCCCTGCCTCAATTTCCTGTGTGTCCTCAGGCAAGTTCCATAACTTCTCTCAACCATTTCTTCCTTCATTTAATGATGATACCTCATAGAACTAAGAATTAAATGAATCAGACCTGTTAAAAGCATACCGGGAATGAGGTAACTGTTAGGTAAATGTTTATTGTTATCATCATCCTTGTCACCACAGAGTTGTTCAAATGTAAGAGCTATGACTATCAAAAGGAGCAAGCATAAGGAAATTAGATATTAAAATCCCCTCCCATACTGCATATAAAACTCTGGGCACTGGATATGCTAGGCAAGTGCTGTACCACTGACGTACATTCCCAGCCCTTAACATGCTTTTAAAAAATGTTTTTGATCATTTAAAAGTAATTTCACTGAAAATTGTATGAAATATAAAGAAGAAAGTAATTCCAGTAACATTCCTCCTCTGAGAATTAATACATTGGAATGAGCAGGTTTCCATATGGTGGATGAAGCAACACTAAATCATATGGACTGGAAAAAAAAAAAATCATATGGACTGGGTCTGAGCAGATGGTGCCTTCCCTGAGTCTTAGGTGGGTCTCTGTACCTGTCAGAAAGGCCACCCAGCTGGTCTGGGGGAATGCATGGATGGCATGGGAAGACTCTAAGGCCTGTTACCTTACATCTTTAGGAATAAAATTAATTTCTGGCTTGAAGATTCATTGGATAAATGCAGTCAGTAAAACATTAAACAAAGCCAAATCTAAGTTTAAAGTAAGTGTTTGGTCTAGTAAGGAAAATCACTGTCCCTTCTCTTGAAGGAACAGGTCCAGTGGAATTGGCTTACCATCAGGCGGTAGGCTGGTCCCTAAACTGATGCCTTGTCAAGGCTGGGGTCAGTTGTATCTCCTGACAGAATGGGACCGGCAGGAGCCAGTGGAGAGAAGTCTATTGTTAACTAATATACCAACTCCATCTTTGTCATCTAGGCCACTATTCATGATTCCTTTGACCAAGTTCTAAAATTGCTATAGAAGAGAGGCTGGCTGTCTCCCACAGAGCAACCATCAGCACCTGATCGTCAAAAGCCCCCTTACTTCACGGAACTCCAGAAAATATTACATTAGGCCAATGGATTAGCATCCTCTGGGCTGATTTTGGAAGTTTCCCACATACCTTTTGCCTAAACCTCCCAGTAGCTATCCTCTAGTTCTGTTGTGGGAAAAATCCAGAACTGAAAGGAAACCATTCCACACTGAGGAGTTTGGAAGGCAACTTCAATGCTAGCAGGCTGATCAGAATCAGTTCCACGTCATCTGCCCAGAGTCAGTTTTGAATTTAGCTTAAATACAGTTTGCAAACAGGAAATATAAAGCTGATAGCTGGTTATTATATGACTAGGTACATGGATTACAAGAATCAAATCACAAGTTGTCACAGACAGATTTGTTTTAAGCAGGTTTACTTAAAAGGAATTGTTTATCATTAGAAACATTTTGTGAGGGAGGGGGTTTAAGCAGTGTGGATAGAGTTGAATGTGTCCTTGACTGGGCCAGTCTGTTCTGGGCATAAAGTATAAAGTCCCTTAAGTAAGCTAAAATAAAAATTAAATATGTACATGTTTTTAAGTGGAAAAACACAGATATTACAGCTGGATGTGGTCAAGTTGACCTAGCCAGCTATTTGGAAGTAGCTGGATACAGACAGTCAGGAGTAACTGAACTTAGCAGTCTAATATGTGGCAAGCAACACGAGCATATCCTTTCTCAGCACAGTCACAGGCTACTGATTGATTTTTAATTTCTCCTGTAAGATTTTATAAATTTTCCACTGTAGCTCGGTGGTGGTAAACCTATGGCACGCATGTCACAGAGAGCTGCTTGTTATCACTCAAAGCTCTAAAAGGTTTGCTATCCCTGCTCTAGTTTGTTCCGAAGCCCTCATCCATCTAAACAGTGGTGGCCTGCTGCCAGTAAATCACACTTATGTCCTCTGCTCAGGCCCTGTCTCCTCCACTGAGCAGACAGTGAGACAGTCTACTTGAAGTTGCCCCGGCTGCGAGTACTTACCTTCACACTGCCTTCCAAGCTGGCATATTATATTGTTATATGTATGACAGGCTCCAGTGTTTTCTTCTTCCTCAGTTGAGTGACTGTAGGGAACTCCTTGTGAGAAAGAACTGATTGAGGGTAGAACAGTGTCAGAAGTCAGAACACTAAAGTAGAAATAGCTTCTTGTTAGCTTCCTTCTGCCTTCTGGTTTGCTTCATTTGCACACCTTTGTGTACCCATCTACCTGATGATGGATGCCCTGGCATACCAGTTTCTGGCCGGGTGGCTCTATAGCATCTACCTCAGGAGTAATAGCTCAGATATCCTATGGCCAGGAATTCAGTCTACATCTAGGAGGGCTCAGTAGCAACCCAAATGTTATTTTCAAAAGGACAATAGTTACTTGACAAAAATGGACAGACTATGCATGTGGACATCTTCATTGTGAGTTTTCTGTTGGAGCTTGTCACTGGGACCCCCTGCATGATTAGGGCTCAGTTGTAGAGCCTGGGCCCCTGGTGATGCTAAGAAACAGCATCTGGATTAAGCTGGCAAATGGCTCGGAACAGCACAATTAGTTATAGTATGTGTGGCCTCCAAGTTTCTAAGAGAAAAGAATGATATTTGTCCTCTACATTTACTTGAGGAAGTTTATGATCTGTTACAGGCTTTTGGTCCCACACCAAAATATATAAGTTCTTGGTAAAGATAGATCCTTTTTTTTTTTTTTTTTTTGATCTTCCTAAATGTTCTGTAGAGCTCCTAAAGTCTTCCTAAAGAGGACTCAAGGGAAACCTACCTTTTGCTTTGGAGCCTCACATTATGCTTGGGTTGGAGTCTTTGTGTCTGATTGTGGTCTTATAAATGCAGAATCATTCTAGTTCCTTCACTTTGGAGAGAAAATATCCCATTGCTATTGATTACATCCAGACCCTCAATTATGAGAGACCAACTCAAGCCTTCCCTTATAGAAAACATTTAACATTAACATTTAAACATTTGGGAAATTTCATTTTCCCTTTGAAATTAAAAGGGAAACTATTAACTACCTAAGTAACTTTTGCTGTGTTCACACTAATACTTAAAGTTCCATCGTGATTCCCTGTTGTGCTTTTCTGGTGCTGCTTATCCCCCAGTGAAATGCTCAGCAATAACTTAAAACTTCATGTCATTTTCTAGATGAATTCTTTCCTGTGTTTTTTCTTATTTGCTGTATTAATTGGTCGAAAGGAGCTTTTTGCTGCATTTGGTTTTTATGATAGTCAGCCTACTCTAATTGGACTACTGATCATCTTCCAGTTTATTTTTTCACCTTACAATGAGGTAACGTATAATCTTTAAAATTCTCTCACATAGCCAGAGATATAGCTCAGTGGCACAGCGCCTGGCCTGGCAAGTGTGAGGTCATGAGTTTGATTCCCAGTACCCACCCCCCAAAATTTTTTTTCTGACATAACACTTTGCCTGTTGTAGTTCTAAGCCCTTTAGGGTAGTATAAAAAGAAGTCAACGAAACTACAGCCATAACAAATAGTTGAAATAGTCTTTTAGTCCCCTGATTGACTCACCATTATGAAAAAGTAACAGAAAAATCCAAGCACAAATAAATAAATGCTTACATGCATTTATTTATCTGTGGAGTGGGAGTAGAGAGTTAAGACTTAGGCAGTGAAAACCTTGCTATTACACATGCCTTAGAGATTTAGTAGATGGAGACTGATGTTGGGAAGCCACGTCCTAGGTGCCCTAGGCCATGTATTCACCAGTGCTTGCGCAGAATCTTCTGTGTCAGGGGACAAAACCAATGATAATTGAGTGTATGTGTAGCCAGATTAAGAAAGGCTGCATGACAGTGTTCCTCTGATTGTGGATTTATGACCTCCTGCCTAAAATAGCTCAAATATCCCATGTTTATTTAGGTATATTTTGAACTCAACTATAAACTCAACTACTAAATAAATATAAGGGAAGGGGGAAAAAACTCAGCCATTAAATATAAGGGGAGGGGAGAAAACCCTCTGAACAACCCTAACATAGGCCACTAAGGATAATCACCAGCAGCATTCCCGCCCTTACACCTCTAGAGAAGACTGTCCTGTTCAGTTGGAACCCAGCAGCTATTACTTAATGAGCTTGATTATCTGATTTGCAGTCCTGTATAAAGCAGGGTAAAGAAGAAAACTAACCAGGTGTGGTAGCGTACACTGTAACCCAGCACTCACATGCGTGAAGCAGGAGGATTGCTGAAAGTTCAAGGCTAGCCTGGGCTATGTAGTGAGTTCAGAGGCAGCCTGGACTACATAGTGAGACCTTCTCTCAAACAAACAAACAAAAAAAAGAAGAGGAAGAAAATGGGAAATCACACAGTAGCAATGATTATCAACTCAACAACAAGGGAAGAAACAAAAAAATAAATTCTGTAAATAAATCTGATAGGGAGCACATGCTTACTGGTATACTCCTAGTGCTCAGGAAGCTGAGGCAGTAAGACCAAGAGCTTGAGGCCAGCCTGAGCCAAATTGTGTGGCCCTATTTCAAAAAAACATAAATAAATCAAGTCAGGCATATTAGTATAGGCCTGGAATTCCAGCTACTCCGGAGGCTGAGACAGAAAGATTACAAGTTCGAGGCCAGCCAAGGCAATTTATCAAGACTGTCTCAAAATAAAAAAGGATTACAAAAGTAATTGACTACTCACTGATCTTCCAGCTACAGAAGATCACAAACATGTGCCATCATGCTCAGCTCAGTTTATAATTCTGCTCTAAAAACTATATCGAGATTTGAAAGGAAATTTTAGACAAAATTAGGAATTATTTAAGGGATCCCCAGACTTTATTTTGAAATTCTGCCACTGACACATTAACCTGCTTTTCTTAACCTTTTTAAAATATTTTATGTTAAAATATTTTAAGTACCGTAGTACTTCAGTTTACAAAGTTGTCTTCCTCAGAACTTATATTTTCTTTCTCTTGCTCCCTCCCTTCTTTTCCTCCCTTCTTTCCTTGTCTCCCTCCCGCCCTTCTTCTTCCCTTCTTTTCTTCCCACCCTCCCTTCCTTATTTTACTCTCTCCTTGTCTTCCCCATACCAGATACACAAACCAGGGCTTTTGCACCAAGCTACAGCCCAGTCCTTTATAGTTTTTTTTTTTTAATTTTGAGGTAGAGTCTCAATATATCACTAAATTGGCCTAGCTGAGCCTAAACCAACAATCCGCCTGCTTCGGGTTACAGGTGTGTGCCACCACACTTGACAGGATTTATATTTTCAGATGGAACTTCCCATGTCATAGTAGTCCTCATAAATTGTATCCTAATTCTGGCAATACTGCCGTAGGTCAGAACACCTACAGAAAGTTGAGTTTTGGGATTATCAGAGGCTGTGGTAGCTTTTTAGAATAATGTCAGTGAGGACGGTCAGTATTCTTTAAAGGTGGGTAGGTGATTGAGAACCCAGGACCTCACACCTGATGGGCACTCTGCCACTGAGCCTGCATTCCCAGCCTGAAGTCTGAATACAAATTACCATGACTACAGTCTGACTCTAGAAAGTCCTGTGCATTGGCTTTTGAAGTCCCCAAAAAGGGCAACACCACACATTCCACCTACCTGTGTGGCTTCCTAAAAGTTGTCTGATCTCTGAGCTTCACTTGCCTCACTTAGAGCAGAAATAGATTGCTGAAAAACACATAAAATGCCTACCTCAGTGCTTGGCACATGGCAGATTCTCAAAAACTGAAAATTTTAAAAATATATATATTATTTTTATTGTTACTATTATTATCACTGTAGTTCAGTATATGTAGTTCAGGCAGACCTTGAACTCACTATGTACCCCAGGCAGCCCTCAAACATAAGGACCCACCTGCCTCAGCCTCATGAGTGCTGGGATTACAGGTATGTTCTGCCACACCCAGCTAAAAAACCACACACACACACACACACACACACACACACACCTATTTCTAGTTCCCTTGCTTGTAACAAAAAAAGGCTCAATTTATAATAATCGTGGCACCCTAGGCCCTTTCATTCACCTACCTTTCTCTTATACTCACCAGTGAGCTTTGGAGCCTTTCAGTGATAAGAGAGAGCCACAGGAGCAGTCAGCTAAAACCATCTTCCTTTCCTTTTCCAGGTTCTTTCTTTTTGCCTCACAGTCTTAAGCCGCAGATTTGAGTTCCAAGCTGATGCATTTGCCAGGAAACTTGGGAAGGCTAAAGACTTATATTCTGCTTTGATCAAACTAAACAAAGATAATTTGGGATTCCCTGTTTCTGACTGGTTGTTTTCAATGTGGCATTATTCTCATCCTCCGCTACTAGAGAGACTTCAGGCTTTGAAAAATACAAAACAAGACTGAGATGCCTAGAGTCTGTGACCGAAAACATTTCTGATTATTTCTGTCCTGGCAGCATGTTCCTGCTCTTGATGTTTTTAAACTTTTTTTTTAAGAAAGAAACAATTAGGTACAGAAAAGCCCAGATTTAAATACATTTAATATCTCATTTCAAAAATGATTTTAATAATCAGTTTCTTAAAACACTGGATAAAACTTTGAAGCTTAATGTTTTTAAAGGCATAGTTTTACCTTCAACATCTCATTTTCCATTAGTTTGTTATTATTTAAGAAAATGCAGAACTTGTTTTGTGTATTTACGCATGTGGGTCTGCGTGTAAGGGCTGTGGGTGTATGTGGGGGCGCCTCCTCTACCTCCTCTGATCCTTTTTGCAAGGTGGCAACAGTCCTGAATCCCAGCACTTGTGGCTAAATTGAAATTGGTCTTTACCTTTGTGCTGTTGTGATTTAACCTGGCCAATCAGTGTTTTCAATAAGAAAGATAATGGTTGGAAATGTTACTTAAATGACAGTTGTTAGAAATACCCTCTGCTGTTCTACTATATTTCAAATCTCTTCTTTCTCTTGCTGCCCACTGATCAGAAATTTCTGTTAGTGCTTTGAAGTTAGAAATTACACGTAGGATTTTTTTAAACAATGACTTTTTAAAAATAAATGTCTCATTTTTTGCTTTAATTTCCACCTGGTAGGTATGCTCCTACTGGGGGATATTAGCTTTTTTTCATTCATTCTCTATTTTTGTTAACGTTTTTTATTTTTTGAGACAAGGTCTTACTGTGTAGTTCATGCTGGGCTGGAACTCATTATGCAGCCCAGACTGGCCTCAAACTCACAGTAATCCTCCTGCCTCAGTGAGTGCCAAGATTATAGGTGTCATCACTGCACCTGGCACTCATTCATTCTCTTTTATTCAATAAATAGTGTATTCTTTCATTTAGCCGGAATTGCCATATCGAACAGGTTTTGCACTGTTAAAAGTGGCAGAATATGGAAAATAAGAAATTACATTTTAAGAGACATAAGGGAAAAATACTAATGATTCTCTTAGAATATTTCAGGAAAAAATATAGTTTTTCTATCTTTCAAGGACAGAAGAGTTGGTTTTTATTTTTGTAATTTTTATCAGCAGTCATAAGTACTATTAGGGCTGGAGCCATTTCTAAAATTTAATAATTCTTGCTATGTAGATAATGTTTACTTTTCAAAAACTGTCATGAAAGATTCCCAGTTTTAAGTTATATGTTTGACTACTTCACATCTGTCCACTTTTTGAATGAGAAGTTATTTTGTGTCTAACACTCCCCTCTCACTGGTAATGTTTACTTTCTGGGCAGTTATTCCAGAGTGGGGTTGACTATGTACTCTTGGTATCTGACCATACAGTTTTGCTCAGCTGACATTTCAGTGATATCTTCACATGGAAATATAATAAAAATTAAAATCTGGTTTAGCACTGCATTGTTTATTTTCCTACAGCTAAAGTGGAGCAGCCCCTGTGGTTTTTATCCAGTGTCTTTTTCTTACACTTCAGGCTCTGAGAACTGCTTTTTATTACTTCTGTGCCTTTAAATGCAAGGTTCAGTTCTGCACAAGTAAAACATTAAAAATTGCCAATGTAGACTTGTGTACATTGTCTTTAATTTGATGTAATTTGTGTGTCACATATTGTCCAGATGTGTGTTTCTTAGCCTTAGAAGAATGGGGTGGTGGTGGTCTATGAAGAGTCACATGAAGAAGTAGCCCTAACACTAAATACTATGCCCAGGCCTCACACAGAGTCCTATCTCTTCTCCACAGATAGTGATTCTTGTTGCTGTTCCCTGAGAAGATTCATTTGGAGTCATTCCTTCTCCATTTTTATAATTTTAAATTATCGCTGGCCTACCTGGCTGCTCTAGTTGCCTCTGACCTTCCATGGCACAATAATTAGCTTTGTAATATGTGACCACTCTTGTCACCCAGTGTCTGGATGGCAGGAGCTCAGGGAGGATAAGAGAAGACTGGTAGGTTCCTGAGATCCTGGCCAAGAAGGGAAAGAGGAGACAGGCCAACCAAGGGAGGAAAGAGGGGCACTCTGCACCCTAAGATTTGTAGATAGGACCAGGGTTAAAAGGAGCAAATCCTTGGGTAAAGAGGCATGACCCTGACAAAGTAGATCTCTGATTTGAAGGCAGAGTTTGGTCTGTGTCTGTACACTGCCTTTATCTGAGTTGATCCATTGGTGAAATCTAAGAGCTGCTAGTAAATTCTGCCTCTGGGTAGGAGCAAAATTCCTAGATTAAATGGAATGACTTTAGTACCAGTGATGATGGTCCGAGCTTTCTCCATATACTCTGTATGCTCAGTGTTACTGCTCACCCTTTGTGTAGATTTCCCCTTCCTAAGGAAACTTCCTTCTGCTTGGTCTTTTCCATCAATGTTCTGTATACTGCTGTACATAAAAATATGTAGTTTTTGACTTTTTGAGTATTCCTACCATCATTAGCAGAAAACTTGCTAAATAGCAGTTAAGGGTCTAAAGTTCAGTCCTTAGGGACTATAGAAAGAAAATTACCAAAAACATGTAATCTAAAACTTGTATCCAAATGTATAACAGAAAACTTTTTGGGGGGAAGGGAGGTTGTACTGGGCATTGAACCCAGGGCCTCACACATCCAGGCAAGACTTGCCGGCATCCCCAGCCCAGACAAGAATTTGACTTAACATCACAGTTGGAGATAGAGCCCAGTGGCACAGTATTTGCCTAGCATGCCCAAGGCCCTGGATTTGATTGCAATACTGCAAATAATACACCCACAATGATGTGAGCAAGTAATGAAAGCATGTGTGGGTCAGGCCAAGCACAGTTTGTTTGGCAAAAATAATCCGTTGTGGAATATTCAGACAACATGGCCTGGTGAATCTTGGGCTCTTCTTTTTACCCAGGAAGCTTTCTAGAGGAAGATTTCCTAAACAGTTTGACTAGACATAAACTAGGAGTCCTCCTGTTTTCCAAAACCTGAGCAATTGGACTACCTACACCTGGTGAGCAGACAGCTGCCCTGGCTTCGGATTGGAGCTCTCCTCCAACTCACTAGATGATAGTAACAGGTAAGGCATGGCAGGCTTTGGACCAGGATGCAAAAATACTGGTGTTTGTCTTGAGGCTTTCAAGAGAAATCACATTCACATAACTTTTATTATAGTGTATTATGATACTTGCTCTTTTTTATTAGTAGTAATTGTGAACCTCTTACTGTGCCTAATATGTAAGGTAGACTTTATCGTAAGTATGTATGTGTAGGAAAAACAGTGTTAATAGGACTCACCGGAGCAGGTGTCAGGCATCTCAGAAAGAGGAAAACACAAGTATAAAGGCCTTGAAGTGGAAGCCAGCCTGGTGTTTGAGAAACACCAAAAGACCAGGGAAGCTGGGATGCTGTGTGCTAGAAAGGAGGAGTGGGAGGTAAAGTTGGAAGAGAGATTTTTCAGGCCATAGTGAAAATTCAAGCTTTATTGGGGTATGGTAGGAAGCCAGAAGGTTTGGAGCCAAGGACTGACATGATCTGAGTTTAGCAGACGCATCCTGGCATCAATGTTAGGAACAGGGGACTGGTTGGTTGATCCTCCCAGTGCTTTCAGCAAGACATCATGGTGGTAGGCTGCAGTGTGGCCCAGGATGCAGGCTGTATCCTGGAGGGGTGGTGGTGGACTCCGGGAAGGGATGGGCTGTCTTACTACAGTGTCGTATAAAGCTTCTTAGACCCCCTCTTCCTAAGTGTAAATAGGGGAGTTGATTTCCTTCTTCATTATCATTGCACTAGATTTTTATTTTATTTTCTTTTTGCCTCAAGAATTTTGTTGTGGAGGGGCCAGTCCCTATTCTTGGCAGTGAGAAGAACCAGACACTCAGGCCATCTGGAACACACAGCCACACACAAACCCAGTAAAAGTCCCTTCTTTGGTATTATGGTTGTTGGGTCTTTTTCCTTTGAGTATCCTGACTATATTTCTTGAGCACCTGCTCTGTGCCTGACACTGGTCTGTGTGCTGGAGAAAGAATAGGAAATGAGAGATCACAGTTCTGCCCTGGTGGAGCTCATAGTCTAGTGTCTTGTATGGACAGTGAAAAGTGCTGAGAAGAAACAGTTAAGCATGGGAGAGAATCTAGAATGTCAGGGTAGAAAGGAAGTCGATTTTGAGAAAAAAACTTGCAACAAGGAAGCTGGTAGTGGTAACACTGGGGACATACTCCAAACAGTGAGCACAGACAGCACGCAGGCAGCTGTTCGAGGAACAGCAGAGGGCTGTCTGCAGGAGTGGAATGGACCACAGTCAGCAGAGTGAGGTCAAAAGATTAGAGGCACATGGGAGACTTGTTGCACATGAAGTGATCTAAGTGACATTCACTTGCCAGAAGTCTTACAAAAAGTAGCAGCCACTGGTCCCTAGGAATTAGTCCCTTTCAGCTACCTGAATGGTAAGAAATGAGGGAGGTATAACTCTCCATGAGATTATCAGGTTCTCTGTGGTAACCTATTTAATATCCTCCAGTGGGCCCAGTCTCAGAAAGTCACAGCAAGGGATGGAGCAGTGTCCCTGGGTCAGTGTGTGGAACACTTGAAGGAATAGACTCTGAATCCAAGATTTCAGATACTAGGGCCAAGAATGTGACGCTGCCTAGGGCAGAGAGAACCCTCTGTGCCATGAGAGTGCTGGGCTAGTGCATCACTCACCTTCCCTTCCTCCACTGGGCCCTGTGTTCTCTGCATCTCCCAGCTCCCTGGACCTTCTGTGGGGCCTGGGATGCTGTAGTTCAGGGTTTGCCAAAGCACTGAGGGCAAAGCTCCTAGTGCCCTTGGTGCTACCCCATCTTGTCCTTCCCAGCTGTATCTGAGTTGGGATAAGGGAGCTGAGACATCCCCAGTGGAAAATGTGTTTTGAGGGGCAGGGAGCAGTGAGGATGGCTGAGTCTGTGGTGAGAGGTCATGGGGCCTCGGCTTTAGCAGATACTTGGGCCTCAGGCTGGAGTTGTGTGCTTGCCTCCGGGTTGGCAGAAGACTTCACTCGGGATCACATGCCCAAATGAATCTTGGAGCAAAGGAATTGATCACTCCCTAAATTTCAAAACCTTTTGGCTGGACTATAGAGCCATAGGTCAGAAGGGTACATACCTGATCTGAGTCAGACTCCTCTAGACTTTGATCATCCAGGCCCATGTCTGTTCTTACAAGCCTAGGAGCCCCTGGAAGGCCACAGTGGATACCGAAGCTCACTTCCCACAGGCCAGGGCGTGATGTGACAGTGGGTGGGTATACATGGCTCTGGCACAACTGAGTCCTTGGCATCGCACTACAAAGGCTCAGAATAGTTCAAAGTTAGGACAGCAGGTTGCCATCCTGCTTCCACCCTAAGCTCCCTCCAAGGATGATTCTCAGCAGGCCACGTGTGGGCACAACGCTCACCGTGCAGAAGTGCCCGGGTGAAGGGTGCCATACCCTCCCTCCCAGCACCCCTGACCACTCTGTCCAGGCATGGAGGCCCAGCGACTTCCCACCCTTCCCATAAAACAGCCCAGCAACTCACATCCTGATTTGTACCCAAGTTGAGGCTTTTATTTACAAAAATAGGGACCAGAACAGACATGAGAAGGGAGCAAGAGAGAGTAATGCCAGGAAGAGGAGGGGATGGGTGTTTAAATACTCAGGAGGCAGGAAGAAAGGGGTGGGACTGGCTTAAGCACAGCCATCTCAGGGTGGTCACCCATCAGCAGTCAAAAATGAGATCAGGAACCAGCAGAGACCTCAGTCCAGCTGCCCCAGTGATGAAATGGCCAGGGGAAGATGGTGCAGACTAAGGAAACACCTGGCACCATCCAACGGTGCTCCCAGAAGGAAAGTGACCCTGCGCCCTCAGAGCTTTGACTTTCCAGCAACAAGTGTTCTGTCGGCCTCACCCTTTCACTCTAATGCCCTCGCTTGCCTTCCCCTGCCTTTTAGAACTCCTTGTCCTCAGGACCTCTGGGTCCTATGCCAAAGATCCTGGGAAGCTAGCTCCCCAGGCTGGGAGCTTGTCCACCTGGAGCAAACCCAGGATGCTGGCAGGCTGTATCCTGGCCTGCTGCTCATGGCCCCTTAATGGATCCAGGTTCGGTGAGGCGGGCAGAGGTATAGGCTGATGCTCCAAGGCAGGCTGCAGGCTCACAGAAGCCTGGTAGCCCGACGGGGCCTGGCAGGCCAGGTCGGCCTGCCTCTCCTGGAGCCCCTGGGGACCCTCGGTCTCCATCCTTGCCATTGATTGCCTGGCCAGGCCGGCCAGGGAGTCCTGTGAAAGGGACAAAATCAAGACATCAGGACCTCCTTTTATCTCGCTCTAGAATTATTAAGCTGGGATATTTTTCAGCACAGACGAAGGACAGCACAGGAAGAAGGAGCTCTGCTCCCAACCATTTAAATAGTCTGTGGTTTGCATTGCTCACAACTCCTAATCAGTGAATGCCTCTCCTTCCCCCTATGAAGTGACCGTGGTACATCCCAGAAGGCCTCAGAATCCCAGCTTCCAGTTCCCAGCCAGATCAAGCTGAGGGTGAGGCCTCTGTGGAAGAGCATCAGGTGTCCCTGGGTCATGAATCCCTAGTCTCAGGGACAGGGTGGTAGCTGGGCAGGGCCAAGGTCTTACCTGGGATCCCTGGGGGGCCAGGCATCCCAGGGTGCCCACGCCCTACTTCACCTCGATCACCCTTCTCTCCACGCTTTCCTGTAGACAAAAAGTGAGTCTCAGTTTTTCAGGATTACAAAGTGATTTTCCCACTTTGTTATTTAATTTCTGTTGATGCAACTATTATTCCAGTACTGTGCTAGCTTAAAAGAAGGGGAATTTGGAAATGACCTGGAAAGGCTGGCTAAAAGAGAGGTAAAGACAAAGGATGGACAATTATGTATCTGGTAAATTTTACTACAGGAAAGTGCCCAATAACAATACTTAGCATTTACTACATACCAAGAAGTGAACTAAGGATTCTATATAAATCACCTCTCAGTGTAATCCCACAAAACACTAGGAGGTTGGTACTATTAATGTCTCCACAGGTGACACATCTAAAGCCCAGAGACATGGAAAGATGTTCATAAGATACCATGAAACAAATTAAAACATCCAACACTATACAACAGTACACTCATTTTCATTAAACTGATTTATCTGCTAAGAAGAAGAGCCCAGGAGTGCTTCCCAGAGGAGTTTGGCCAAGGGACGGGAAAATTCTGAGGTGTCTCATCCTGGACCAGGAATGGGGAGACATAGTGTGGCAACAGAGCCTAAGCACTCAGCCGCCCAGGGCCCCTGGCCAAGGTCCCCTTTGCCCAGCCTTACTCCCTCCACAGAGCAGTACTCACCCTTGGGTCCTGTGTTGCCAATCTGACCCACGGCTCCTATGACACCAGGTATGCCTCGAGGGCCAGGGTGCCCATGGGGTCCCTGCTTGCCTGGGTACCCAGGTGGCCCAGGCGGTCCTGGGGGACCCATCATTCCTGCTGCACCTAGGGCCTCCCGCTTGGCACTAACAGCCACCTCTGCCAGTTGCTCTAGAGGGAGGAGGGCGACAGAGGTCTGTGAGACAGGTGTCAACTCTGCAACCCTATGGAAGGCAGAAGAGTATCCTGACAGCTCCTGGCTCCCAGGGTTGCAGACAGGAAAGGCCCGTTTTGTAATTTCCCTTCCCCAGGCCCTGTTTTGCTGAAAGTAAAAGTCCAGAGTGGTTTATTTATCTAAGGGTCCCACAGCCCTTAGCAGAGCTGGAAGGATCAGACTCCAGACCCTCAGGGAACCCTGCATTACCTTGCATCATCTTCAGCACCACGTCTACAATGTGCTGGTCACTGGGATCTCGGCCCTGAAAGCAGAGGAAGTCTTTCAGGAAGAACCCCTGGCGCCGGGGCTAACCGTTAATCCCTGTACCCTTTGACACCTTCCACCCCCCATTCCCAACCTCTCCCAGGATCTGCACACAGTACACCCATTCTCTCTAATCTGGGCGTGGAACCAACCGGAGGAAGCCAGCAGCTCTCTGGAAACTCTCAGCCTTTGGAGCGTAAACCATACTCGGGCATGGGGGGGAACTTACTGCCACGCCCTGTCTCCCAGGCTGTCCTGGCACGCCTCGGTCTCCAGCCAGTCCTCGTGGGCCGGGCAGCCCAGGGTAGCCCTGCACCCCTGGAGCCCCCGCATCCCCGCTGGGGCCAGGGTGGCCAGGTTCTCCACGGACTCCTTGCTGCCAGGGGTTGGGTGGGCAAAGGGCAAAGGTAAGAAGGCCAGGGTTGTGGAGGTGTGTGGTCATGGGCGGGCAGTCCGGGGTGTGGTGAGGGCGGGGCACAGCCTGGGGGTGGCGTGGGGCGGGCTTACCTGCCCTTTGGGCCCCGGCTCCCCAGCCTCGCCCTGCAGGCACAGGGAGCTGCAGTCAAGGAACGCGGGGACTGCTCCCAGCCCCGGCTCCCCTCAGCCCCTGCACTGCACTCACCTTCTCGCCTTTCTCTCCGGAGAGGCCAGCCACCCCCGGGTCGCCCTGCGGAGAAAGAACCGTGGGTCAGGCGAGCGCTAGCAGTGGGACATGGGGCAGAGCGGGCATGGCAACCCGCCGAGAGCGCACCCAACGCTCCATAAACCTGACGCCCTGAGGCCGGTCCACCGGCGCTGAGACTCACCACTCCGCCGCGGGGTCCAGTCTTCCCTGGAAAACCCTGGGGAAAAGCAGAAGAGGGCTTGGTGAGTTCCTTTCTCCGGGGAGGAGTGCTCCAGGGGTGCCCCAACGCGGCTCCCTGCCACACCCCTCTCGCCAGCCCGGCATACCCCACCATACCACATCCCTGGGACCCGCACTTTAATTTCTTCTTTTTCCTCTCTCTCTTGTCCCTCTGTCCCTCCCCATTCTCTCTTTCCCTTTCCCTTTCTCTCAAGCTCCGTCCTCCTTCCCTCCCTTTCTTTTTTTACTGCAGATTGAATTTGAGCCTCGCGCACGCTAAGCAAGCACCATACATCCCCAGTGGGACCCGCAGACTCGGACAACCCAGACTTTAACTGAACCCCACCCCATCCCACCCTAGGCTTGGGCTGCTTTCTCAAGCGTTTTCCAGCCCCTTTTGGCACCTTGTCTCCCTTGATGCCTGGCAAGCCTTGGGGCCCTGGAGTTCCAGGGGAGCCCTGTTCCCCCTTGGGACCCTGAGAAAAGAAGCCAGAGTAGTAAATCAAATGAGGTTCCTGGATGTGCACCCCACTGCCCACCCCAGCTGGCCTGCACTCACCGGCCGTCCTTGAGGGCCTGGCTGCCCCACGGGGCCCCTCTCACCCTGGTCACCCTAAAGTGGAACGAGAAGGTCTCACAGAGGCTCTTAGCAGGGGCAGCCTCCCTGGGCATGCCCAGACCTTGGCAAGTTCCTACAGTTTCGTCGTCATCAGCACGGGGTCCTTTGATCCATTTCACAGACCAGCAAATTGAGGCCTTGCTAGAAGCCCCAGCCCTGGCAGCCAACAGTGCCAGCTGCTTCGAGGGCCCTCAGGAAGAGAGCACTGCTATGGGCACTTACCTTCTGCCCCACAATGCCCCGGGGACCGATTTCTCCTTGAGGCCCTGGCTCTCCCTGGAGGAAAGAGATATTGAGGGTAAGCCTCGAGTGGCCCTTCCTTCCACATGTGCCTCACATCTCCCGCTCCTGATTTTTTTTTTACACCTCCCACTCTTGGGTCTCAGCTGATTAGCTCCCTTTAGGGACACAGCCTAGAAAAGGGACAATGCGTGCTTCTTTCCTGGGTCAGTGGGTCCGGACAGAGACAACCTAGAGGATCCCTAGTTTGTGGATCCACCAATGGTCCCCCTGCTCTATGGTCAGAGCAGGGCCCTCAGGCCTGGGAGGGCCAAAACCAACTTGTATCAGTGGAAGGGGTCACTTACCTCCTTCCCAGGAGGACCAGGGAATCCGGGGAGGCCCTGCTGGCCTGGCTCGCCCTGCAGGGAAACAGAGCTCAGCTCAGTCAGCTAAGCCTCATGGACCCTGAACAGTCTGCAGCCAAATGAGTGCTAAAGGGAAAGGGTGTTCTTGGTCAAGTCCTCTGGGCTCCACTGTCCTGAGGGTTGTGGGAAGGGGTGGAGGTGGCAGGAGGGAGATGGCTTGTGTTCAGATTGTCTCAAGTCTGGGGCTAGGCCTGGGCCATGCCTGAGTCTCTGCCCTGTGGCTTCCCTGCTCAGATGGGATCAATTCTGCCCCCAGTTTGGCATCATCTCACCTTGTCTCCTGGGTCTCCTTTTGTTCCAGGCTGGCCTGGCACACCCTGCAGAAAGAAGCTGATATCTGTGTCTGCCCTGGAATGGAGTAGCCCCACACACCTGGTGCTTTGCCTCCCATCCCAAACCCAGCTTTCCTCCACCTTATGGGAGCCGAATGACCAGAGACCCAGGCATGGTTTCATGAACACGCTTGCATTGTCAACCACTGCTCAGACCCCTGGTGGGGAGTAGGGTACAGGGTACAGGGGAGCACTGCCTGTTAGGACCTGTATCTGTGGGCAGAAGGTAACTCCTGGCACACCATGAGTGCGAGTAGGAACTCAAGTCCCAAGGGCAAAAGGGCCCCCCTGGCATTCCAAGGCCCCAAGGCTTGCCAGACATCAACGGAGACAAGGTGCCCCAAGGGGTGGAAAACGCTTGAGGAAGCAGCCCAGGCCTGGGCTCCAGAATGCAGAGGGTGGAGACAGGTCTGCATGCCGAGAAGCTGCAGAGGACAGGGACGGGCACTCCAGACAGAGGGTCCAGGAAGAGCTTAACAGGGTGTAGACAGAAAAGCCACACATGAAGAGAAGGGTTAGAGTTAGTGGCCAATGAAGTATGAAAAGTAGGCTGCGATCAGATTATGGTGGCTGATGAATGCTAGATGAGCTGTGACAAAAAGGTCACGCCTGTCCCGTGTGTTAACTTTTTATCGAGTGACTTTCCTGGAGGCCATGGGAGCCATGGGAAGTGCTTTAGCAGGGAAATGGTTAGATGCCATGAACACACTGAGAAGGATCAGGATGGCAAAGAGAAAGCTGGAGCAGCTGTCCAAATAATGAAGGCTAAACCCGGACATGGGGCACAGGAATGACAGCAAGAGCCCAGGCACGGACTCTGGCCTCATCGGCCACTTGCTTCCCTGTTGGGAGGCGGATAACAGGCCTGGCCTCTGAGCCCATGAACATCGGTTTGTGGGGCAACCATGGGGCTCCGTCTGATACTCACTGCTAGGCCCTGGTGGCCCAGGTTCCCTGGACGCCCTGCCTGTCCTGCGCTGCCCTAGAAAAACAGAAACAGAATTACAAATTAGAACCCCAGCCACAGGGTCCACCTCGCCTTCACCCCAGTGCAAGAAAATCGGTCTGGAGGCCTCGAGGGGTGCACTGGGGTACATGGGAGGCCCCCAATCACGTGATAGGACCCAAATCCCTGAGCAGAGAGGGTCCTCGCTCTCCAGTTCCACCACTGTCCCTGCTCTTACTTTCATGCCAGGTGTGCCTGGGGTCCCGTCCTTGCCATCGATGCCTGGGGGGCCCTGTGGAGGAGGAAAGTACAGGGAGCCTCACAATGGGGAGGGAGGTGGCTGCAGTCAAGGTATCCACCCATGCCCCCTGTGATGGCTGCAGCATGCTGTACAGAACAGATCTAGTCGTCTCAGGAAGCCCCACCAGCACATTGCGGGAGGGCAGCTACGTGGGAATGGGCTGAGGAAGACGGACCACAGCCCTTCCTCTGTGGATGACAGTGTCCCAGGTAGCTATAGGTGTCCCGTGATCTCTTCTGTAGCATCACTCCTGTTTACAGGTGGGGAAACCAAGGCACAGAGAAGGCATTGCCGAGATTGCACGGCCAGCCTGTCTGCAGCAGAGTTCAGTCTACAACCCAGGCTCCTCACCCACTGGTGCTGAGGACTCTCAGACCTGACCTGGCCTCCATCCCTGGGCCTCTGGCACTTACAGCTGCTCCTTTCGGGCCTGGCATCCCTTGGGGTCCTCGCACACCTTGGCTGCCCTGCAAAGCAGGCAGAGGTCAGGGTCCTGGCAGGATGCTGAGGCCCACTTGGCCATACAGAGGGGATATCTGAGCTGGTGGCCTCTGGGTCCCAAACTCCCTGTGGCACAGACCACACAGTGTAGGGGCTGGAGGAAAGGGAGAGGTGGGACAGATGGGAGGAGTGTTTCCTAGAGCTGGCATCCATTGAGACCACAGCTCACTGGGACAAGGAACGTGACCACTAGAGAATGTGTGGGCTGTTCTGTAGGGGGAGGCAGGTTGTCTTGATTTGAAGAACTGTGAAGAGTTTTGAGATAATTGCAAAAGACTGAAGACAGACTGGTTATTAGGTGATATTAAGGAATAATTACTTTGTTACTTGTGATAATGTTGTGATTATGTGAGGAAAAAAAGTCCTTTATTTTTTACAGATACATTTGGAAATGTTTAGAGGTAAAATGAGATGACGCTGAGGATTTGCTTGAAAACATCAAGAGTGAGGCAGAAACAGTGGAGGAAAGGGGAAGGGAGACAGATGAAGGGACTACGGCAAGATGTCCACAACTGTGGAGCCTGCGACACGGCCAGATGGGATCCATTATTACATATATTTTAAAACTTGCATTACAGAACAAACCATACTGTTAACTACGAGAGTATAGTTAACTATAGAGTTAACTTACTCTCTGCTCAACCCAGCATTATCTGTTAATTAAAAATAAAGAACTAAGAGATCTGGGATGTAGACCAAATCCCATTAGTCCCCTGGTTGATTGCTAGAATTTCATTGTTTCGCCCCAGTGACCATAAGCCTGGATCCCACAGTCTCAGTTTGTGTCTCCTGTTCTGTGTAGGAGTACGGGCACATATGTACACAAACGTGTCTGTGCACATGCCCCAGCGTTGGGTGGCACTGAGTCCTGCCTGGTGCTCCCCTCCCCACCCCAGCCCTGAGCAGACAACAGGGGCCTGAGCACTCACCACGTCGCCCTTCTCCCCAGGTCGGCCTGGTGGCCCCCTTGGACCTTCCTCACCCTGGCAAGGAGGATAGACAGGTATCCATGTTTCATGGGCTCGGGAGAATCATACCTGCTTTGTAGCTGGAGGAGCTCCAGCCTGGAGCCAGGGGATAGGAGCAAGCTTACCGGTGACCCAGCAGCGCCAATGGAGCCCACCATGCCTTTATACCCACGAGGACCCTGGGTAGAGGAAAAAGTTGAGGTTCAGTGCTGGCTGGATCCCCCCATGCTAGAAGCCTGGTCATTGTGGCTCTTACAGGACACTCTTGGGCTCACTTACCAGCTCTCCCTTGGGTCCTGCCATTCCTGGGTAGCCCCGGATGCCCTGGGGCCCCTATTAAGACAGAAAAATGACAGCAAGGGCAATTGTAAGGCCCACTTTGCAAACCGTTGCTGACTCCCTTTCACAGTGCCCCTGTGAAGCCTAGGCTCTAGCTCGTAGATGGGCTACTGAAGCTCAGAAATGAGGGTACTCACAAGAGTCACTCAAAGTGGCACAACCTGGACCTCAGCCAGGCTTTGGCTGGCAGCCTTGGTTCCTGTCCCTTAATTCCTGACAGCTTCCCCTCTTCTCCCACCCAGAGACATTCCCTGGTAGACACAGGCCTCTTTCATAAGCTAGAGGCCCAGTAAGGGGAATGATCTCAGGAAAGTCTTCCAGCATGAGACAGACCAGCCACAGGGGAAGGCGTTCCTTACCAGTGGTCCAGGGATGCCTTGCTCTCCAGAGGCACCCACATCTCCTTTGGGACCCTAGGAGCAGGCATGATCGATCAGACAAGCAGGAGATGGAGAGAGAAACACACAGGCAAAGATACCTGCCAACTTGCCCAGCCAGACCAGCCAGGAAAGACCATTGAGACCACACAACTCCATGCTACAGATGGGGAGACAGGCTGAGCATGGAAGGGACTTGCCCATGGCCATATCAGCCTAGAGCATAGGTCTCCTGCCTCCAGCTCAAAGATCTGTCCCTGAGGGCCCAGAGAAGGGGTAAAGGAGGAGTCGGGCCTCTCCCACACAGCCCATCCCATGGCCCTCAGCCTTCACACTCACCGGCTTCCCCTGGTGGCCAGGGTCACCCAGAGCCCCGTGTTTGCCCGGATGCCCCTGCAGGGAAGGGGAGAGGTCACTATACGGCCCCCTCCAGGTTTCCTGCCCCCCTCCCAGGACTCAGACCAGGAGCTCTCACCTTCACACCCTGCAGCCCGGGGGGGCCTTTGGCACCCGCTGGACAGTTGGTTGGACACTAGAAAGACAATCTCATGGCCCTTGGGTCACCCGCCTGGCCAGGCCAGTCAAACTGCACATCCCCAGCTTGTCACCCCGGAACACTGTTCGCACCTCTCCCAACTGAGAGGCCCCATCGCTGCCCCCTCCCACCCACTGACTCCATCTCTGTGCTACCTCCATCACCCCTGCCCTGATGTCCCTTCTCACCAGGAGGTCGGCACTCCCTTCCAGGCCCTGGATGGCTCCTGGGCGGCCCTGAAGAGACATACAAAGATGGAGTCTGCCCTGACCCCCACCCCAAGCCCTTCTCCAGGAGCACATGGCCATGTGGGACATCTGAGGACACTTACTGGTTTCCCAGGGGGCCCTGGTGGGCCTGAAGGCCCCTCTGGTCCTGGATCCCCCTGAAAGTAAAAAGGGCCCTATTGTACCATCATCCAGCCCTGCCCTGGTTATCTCTGACCCCTCCTCCAGTTCCCCCCTTGCCCTATCCACCCTGCCCCCTAGGAAGCTGGCAGGAAATGAAAGGCCTACTATCTGCTGGCAAGCTCAGCAGGAGAGATTCCCACATCAGAGCCAGGGAGTCCCCCCTGACCAGAAGCAGGCCTGGAAGCTCCTGGAGAGCCCAGTCCAGCTTGTCAGCTTGGAGGTAGAGGGCAGGAGGCAGTGTGAGTAGATCAGGCTGGGGCTCACCTTGGGGCCTGGGGTTCCAATCTCACCGGGGAGACCAACAGGTCCAGGTGGCCCCTGGGGAGCAGAGATGTGAATGTCCAGGATGCCTCAGGGGTCAGCCCACCCAGGACAGGAAAGTAGGCCCAGGCACCCAAAACCTCTTTGCCATTTGAATTTTTTGGCCAAGCTCAGAGAGACTGACAAATGGGGGGCCGGGGAGCAGTGCAGAGAATTACAGAGTCAGCGCTTAGGGCCAAAGTGGCCTGAGGAAAGGTCTCAGAAAGCCCGCCCATTCCTAGCGCTGTCACAGCATGCTGGCCTTTCCCTAAGATGGCTGTCCTCCCAAGTCCTTCTGTTTCCCCTCCTTTCCTTAGAGTCTGGGGACCCTACTGTACCACTGAGGACTTACTGCAGGTCCAGCAAAACCAGGGCCCTGGAACGGAAGGAAAGGAAATTGGGCTCACAGCTCCCTCTACTTCTCCCTACCTGCAGAGGGGCCCCCAAAGGCCTTGCAGGTGGTACTCACCGGCAGACCAGGGGGACCCGGGAGCCCAGGCTGGCCCTGTAGGAACAATGGGAGAGGCTCAGAGACTGGGGCTCCTGGCCTCTCTACTGCAGCCCCTCTCAAAAGCTGACCCTAGATTGCCCACAGAGTCCCCAGCAGGCCACTTGCCTTGACTCCGGGTGTTCCCATGGGACCAGGCTCCCCCTTGGCTCCAGTTAAACCCTGGGAGAAAGAGAAGGTGGGATCACAAGGGGCATGCTGCTCTCTGACCCACAGGGTGGGGCAGGTCCAGATCCCCCTGGTGGGGCCCAGCTGCTTTTCATGAAAACCTAGGGACCTTAATGCCTCTTTTCCCTTCCCCTACTTCCCGGTATGCCCCCTGGGGCTAGAGGCTTTGGGGGCTTCTGGGAGTTCCGTGGTATCAAATACACAGTGCTCTTCCCCTGAGTTATCCCTGTGGCCACAGAGTCGTTGGGGAAAAGAAAAGGGAACACACAAGGACAGCTCCAGCTAGGGCATCTAGTCTGATCCCTACAAATCAGAAACATGACCCTCAGTTCTGAGGGGGGCTGACAAACAGGACAACCTTGCACCTCACAGAGAGCAGAGTCCTCTGGACCTCAGTTCCTATGACTCACTGCTCCAGAAGTGGGTGTGAGGTTCTAGTAAGGTCACAAGTCCTGTGAAACTAAGGGGCTCACAGCTGGATACTCTCCATTGGGAACCCAGGCTTCACAGTCTGTCGGCGGCGCCCTTCCCTATTCTGCCCACACTTAGGCACTCACATCAATCCCTGGCTTCCCATCGGGCCCGTCTGGCCCTGGTCTGCCAGGTTCTCCCTTGGGCCCCTTGAAAACAGAAGTGGAGCAAATATGAAGCACACCACAGCAAGGACCAGAAAGATAAAAGACCTCAGGGAAAAACACTCACCGGAGGGCCAGCTTTCCCAGGTGGCCCCTTGTCACCCTGCAAGATACAAGTTGATGAGACAGCCCTGTATGGCTCAAGCTTCCCCAAGTGTGTGTGTGGGAGGAGTCTTGGGTTCCTGCCGCTGCCACTGCTACCACCGCCACCACCACCACCACCACCAGTGCCGCCTTGTATTTTTTAAGAAAAAAGCTTCCTTTCTCACATAAAAAAATGTTTTTAAGGATCTCAAAATCAACCCGAGCCTACTGGGAAAGGAGATATCTACATGCAAGCGAGTTTTAAACATGACAATGTTGGTAAAGTGACCGCTATAAGGCTGCAAAACGGGGCTGTGGTCTCTGAGTCAGCTGGAAGGGGTGCCACTTGGATGTCGTGAGGAGAAGGCTGGGGCTTCTAGAAAGATGTGAGGGGTGGGTAGAAGTAGCAGAGGCTGGAGCAGGGGCAAGGACCAAGGGGCCAACAAGTGGACGTGATTCAAAATGTTCCTGAAGAGGGAAGGACCTCTTTCCCGAATGACAAAGGACTCTTGGTGGAAGCAGGCAGGGCCAGTGGAGTCAGATTCGGCCCTGAGAGGCCTCCAGCCGTTTCAGAGCCTGCAATGGCCAGGGCCTGGCTGGGGTCCAGAGTCCCGTGTTTGAGAGGAGGCACCAGGCTGAATAAAAGTCTGTCTAGACGGTAAACATGGTGCTGACCTCCCGGGGGAGCCTCCAGAATTAGGTATTTAAATTACCCTGGCCAGCAGGGAACAAGCCCAGCTGATTCTATCTTTGGAGGAAAAAGTGAAGGGAAGAGCAGGAGCTGGTCAGCGGTCTGACCAAGGTCCCCAAGCTATGCTGAAGGGGTTAGGCGTCTCCTATCCCAGAAGGAGAGGAAAGGAAGGAAGGGGGATAAGGACTATCTGTGAACAGTGCCCAGAACACCGAACAGCAATCCCTTGTCCGCTGGCGACTCTAACGGGATCTACATTTCAGGGCTCCTTTGAGGTTTTCACTGAAAAGGCTCCTTGTGGTGCTGGCTAGCGCTACCTACTGGAGACACAGGGCACTACACGTCCTGGCACCCAACCCCCGCGCTCACAAAGTTTCCCTTTGTCTGCGGCTCCCATCCCTCCCCATCCAGTCCCAAGTTTTGAGACTCACGTCGATGCCATCCGATCCAGGCATTCCTGGCAGCCCTGGGGGACCCGGGGGACCCGGCTCTCCTGGCGGGCCTTTCTGAAAATACACACAGGGGAGAAACCCTCATTGTGGGCATGCCAGGGGTTGCAGGTAGCCTGGGAACTGGGTCCTGGAGGCAGTGCTTCGATGGGAAAGGGGGCTCCGCGGGGGGCTGCGAACTCCCGCGCACTGAGAACTCCCGGTGCAAAGGCTACTGTGAGCTGCGGCATCTGACTATCTTATGATTCACAACTCCGAGGCCGATGCCATTGCGGGCCGTGGTTTGAGGGTAAAGACGCGGGCACAGAAAGATTGTGGATTCATGTTCTCTACGGAGGCCGACTCCTTTCCCCACCTTGGTGCAGATTTGGGGGGGGGGCGGGTAGTTGGAGATGGCGACGGCTGCGGAAATCACAGACGCCGCGAGGTGGCGCCCAGCCCACTTGGGTCCTCAATAAATGCTGCTCGAATTACTATTTTTAGACGAGCAATAGATATCGGCGGTGAGCAGGCATCTCTTTCTTCCCCCGGCAGGGATAAAACCCGACGAGAAAGTGAGGGAGGCTCAGGGAGCAGGTGCGAGTATTCCCCCGTACTCCCAAGCACCAGATTCCCAGCACTGCCGCCTTGTCCTCTCCGGGGGCCAGCTCCGACCCAAGCGGGGGTCCCGAGAGGACTAGGTGTCCCCATGCTAGGTTGCGAAGCGCGAGGTTGGCGCCCCACGTCGAGCTGCGCCCTGCAGCCGCGAAGCCCCGTCACCGCAGTCGGCGCAGAGGCCGCCGCGAGTGCGCAGCGGCGTCTGGCTGGAGCTGGCGCCCCCGACAGGCGGCAGGGCGGGGGCTCAGGGGCTGCGTGAATGGCACCATTGTCTCCCTGCCACCTGGGCTCTCTGGCTGCCCGGGAGGGCGCCAGCTCCGGCCCCGCGCTGCCCACCAAAGCAAGGCCGAGCATCGTCCACCGGGCGCCCGGCTCCCGGCTCATCCATTTTCTTCCCCGGTGCGGCGCCGCGCACGGTGTGGGCGACACTGAGGATCTGCGCCTGGGACTGTCCTTGGCGGCCCCTTGGGCGAGCGGGAGCCGGCAGAGGGACCAGCACCGCGGCCCCCGCGGGGCCGAGCACTTACGATCTGCGCCAGCGCGAGCCCGAGCACCTGGAGGAGGACGAGGAGGCTTCTGGGGGCGGCCATGGTGCGCGGGGTCCAGGCTCACCGACAGCGAAGTTGCTCTCGGGCGGCCAGCGGCCGGGCCTCCGGATATGTGGCGGGGCGGGGCGGGGCGGGGCCGGCCGCGGGGCTGGTACCTGAACGCGCCCTCCCACAGGGGAGGGAGGCCGAGCCCTCCACCCAGCTTGGTTCTGCGCCCTCGGCCGCCAGCGCCCACACTGCGCCCTCCGCCGCCAGCCTCTATCCTACTGGAGCCCGGCGTGGAAATCCCAGGAGCGTCCCGTGGTGCAGGACTGAGACAAGGGTCCCACGTCTCTGGGAGGAGGCAGGCAGCCGCCTGAAGTCTCCCTCCAGCTTGAGGGAGCATCTCCCCCAGCCCTGAGCCCCATCACTTTCCTGGGCCTGGCTCAGATCTAATCTTTCCTGTGATTGGGTTCAGGGTTCCAAAGGCACTGCCCAGCCCTCTCCATCTTGTTCCTGTCCCCATGGACTCCTTTCTCTCCAGGGACAGATGGACCTCCTCCTTACTAGAACAAATCGAAGCCCTTTCTGGACCCACCATCTGCTAAGTACTACACTCCACCTGCCTCTAAAATTCAACCGCTTCCCACCGCCCTGCTTCTCCCCTGTCCCCCAGCAGTCTCCTGGAGGTCACCTTGAAACCCAACCCTTTTGGGTCCTCCAGTCAGAGGCTGTTGGCACCTTGATCTGCCCATGGCTGTGCTGACCTTGCGGTCTTCCCAGCCAAACTTCCACCATCCAGCACCCCCACTCCAATCACATCACTTAAGCAGGGGACATGTTCTAAGAAAAGTACCAGTAATTTGATTCAGTTGTGGTGCAACCAGATCACAAATCTCAGAGTGCAGTTACACAAACTACACAGGTATGATGTCACAGGTCTGTATAATCTTACGGAGCCATACCTACCAAACATTATTATGCAAGGCATGATGATACTTCCTTTTTAACTTTGCCATTCCCTTGGGGACTGGTGTCTTCTCATTAACCTTTTCCAAGTGATCTACCCATCTTCATGGGAACAAACATCGCCTTATTCAGAGGAGGTTCCAGAACCTACCTGTCTAGCAGCCTTTGTCCAAATTCTCTTCCCTTCCCTTGCATTCACTAATTCATACTGGTAAAGTGCTTTGGAGTCTGACCCTGTCTGAGTCAAACTATATATATGTGAAGCCTCATTTTCCTCAACTATAAAATGAGGATAATAATACTCTGAGTCTTACAAAATTTTTATAAAAATTGAAACAAGAAAATGCTTATAAGTTGCTTAACACAGCATCAGCACACGGTAAGTGCTTGCCGTACTTTTTACCAGGCCTACACACAGCATGAAAGATGACCACAACTGAATCAATTAAAATGGCCAAAGAAGACAGATATGGTGGCATACATCTGTAATTCCAGCACTTGGCAGGCGGAGGCAGGAGGATCACCATGCATTTGGTGATCATACATAGCAAGACCCTGTCTCAAAAAAATAAAAACAAAATAAAATAAAATAGCCAAAGAAATACATTTTGGAATCTCAAAGAGTCCAACCGCAATGGGCAGGTGAGCCGAGGACTTGAGTTTGAAAGTGGCTTCAGAGCTATATTTGGGAGAAAGTGCATAGAGAATTTAATTGCTCTGCTTAACAGCATGAGGAAGAATTTGGAGTTGAAAAGATGAGAAGACCATGAGAAGGGAGGGTGGGATAGTGGACAGTGGCAGGAGTAATGGAGTAATACATGTTAAGGACTTTATAGAACTAGGATATCCAAATTCAGCTTTGAAGTTGTTGGGTTTTTTATTATGAGCCAAACATGCAAAAGTCTCAGATAAGTTATCTTCTTTGGTGGAAATTATGGAAAGGGGATGAACTTCAAATTTGGATAGCATACATTGGTGTAGTAGTGATTTAAAATGATAATTTCTTCATCAAGATTTCAGGAGTGGCTCTGCGGGCTGACTCTAGCTTGGGGTTTGTTACTCGGTTACAGACAGATAGTGACTGGGCCTGCAGTCATCTGGAAGGTGTCTTCATTCACACATCAAGAAACTCCAACAGCTGTAGCGGAAACAACTGTGATTTCTTAGATAGTTCTTTTCCCTTTCATGGGCTTTCAATGAGGTCACTCCAGCTGGGTAACTTGGAGGTCACTGAACTTACCTAACAGCTCAAAGAGAGAAGGAGCACACCGGGCAGAGAACTGCCTCTTCAGTTCTCCCAGAAGTCCTGGGAAGGTCACTGCCCAGACCCATCTGCCTTAGTTACTTTTCTTCTTTCTGAGACAAAATACCTGACACCCAAAGTTAGAGGAGGAAAGGGTTATTTAATTTACAAGTTTACTTATCACAGTTTATAGAGATTTCAGTCCATAGCTGGCTGGCTCCAAGGCACGGTGGCATTGCAGAGGAGATACAGTTCATGGCAAGCAGAGAAGTAGCAGAACAGCAAGCCACAAGCAGTGAAAACAGCCTCCTTCTGTTCCTTGTGTTCTACCCAGGATACTCACCTTTAGGGCAGGTAGTGCCACACCTGTGGCAGGACACCCTTAATCCCAGCATCACAGCCTTAAGCCCAACATCACACAGCCTAGACCCAGCCACCTCTGAAAAACCCCACCTATAACTATATGAAGTTTTTTGGGGGGGACATCAACATCTGGACACAAGCCATAGCACCATCCTTAGAAGCCAGGCAGCATCTCCTTCACCACGTTCTTTTGGTGAAGATAATCACAAGTCCTGTTCAGGTTCTGGATGAGGGACCAGAGACCCCACTTCTTGAATGACAAGTGGCAATGTCACATTTCAAAAAGAACATGGGGGGGTGGAATCTATCTATCTATCTATCTTTCTTTCTATCTATCTATCTATCTATCTATCTATCTATCTATCTATCTCCAACTTTGGAAAATGCAACCAACCACACTTGCAATTATAACTGAATCAGTTCACTGGTAGCTGAGGCTCAAAGGCAATGCTTACCCAGAGAGAATGGTATCAAAGAAGGCTTTGAACCATAACTGGCTAGAGGTTCTAGCCAGTTGCATGTGGCTCTTAAGGAGCAGGGAGATCTTGGATAAACAGAGTCATATATCCATGTTCCTGGATAGGGAAGTTCAATGTCACAAAGATGTCAAATTCTAATCAAGGACCAGGGATATACCTCAGCGGCACAGTGCCTGCCTGGCAAGCACAAGGTCCTGAGATTCCCATTACAAAAATTTGCAATCAGAATGAAGTTTTCATAATAAACCAATTCTAAAAAGATTAAGAGAGTCTAGGAGAGAAATGGCATGAAAACAGCTAAGAATATATATTTTTTTAATGAGAAAGGTCTTTCAGAGTATCCTATAAAGTAGTGTTCCAACTCAGCACAAGAATAGGAGAGAGGAAACATACAAAGATATATTCATATATACCACATTTTAATCTATGATAAAGGTCTACATATTTAGTTTATGATAAAGGTTAAATTTAAGTTCAGTGAGGGAATGGTAGGCTAGTTAACACATGATGTTGAAGCAATTGGCTCTAGATACAGAAAAAAATATCACATTATGTTTCTACAGAATATTTCTGAAAAAATTAACTGAGGGCTTACATATAAAAATAACGAACCACAAAAAGCATAAAACAAAAGACTTAAATAATTTTCTGATGAGAAAAACATTCCTTCCAGGTGTGATGGTGCATGCCTATAGTCCCAGTGCTGAGGAGGCTGAGGCAGGAGGATTGCCACAAGTTCCAGGCCAGTCTGGGTTACATAGTGAGTTCAGGGGCAGCCTGAACTATACAATGAGACCCTGTATCAACCCCCCCCAAAATGAAAAATATTCCTGAGCAATATACAAGACTTAGAAAATATGTTTAAATTTGACTTTATAACACTTTTTTTTGGTACCAGGGATCAAACTCAGGACCTTGTGATTGCCAGGCAGGCACTGTGTCACTGAGCTATATCCCTGAGCCTTGACTTTATAACAGTTTTATAATATCTTCCCAAGCCAGGTATGGCAAAAGCCAGTCCTGTAATCCCACACTCTGGAAGGCTGAGACAGGAGGATCACAAATTCAAGCCCAACCTGGGCAATTTAGTGACCCAGCAACTCTGTTTCAAAATAAAACATTTTCTAAACAGGGCTGGGGTTGTAACTCAGTGCAATTCTTGGTACTACAAAAATAGTCTTTCCAGTTAAAATGTAGAGATAAAACTAAGAGACACAATATATATGACCAGGTGAAGAATTAACATCGGTAACATATGAAGAGTTCTTAGAAATCAATAAGCTAAGCTCTCCGAAACAATTATATTGGAATAACTAATTCAACTTCTCCATAACAGTTTTAGAGAATAAAAAAGAAAGAACGCTCTCAAACTCATTTTGGGGCCGATATAATCTTGGTGTTGAAGCCAGTGATGGACAGTAAGGAAAAGGAATATTAGAGGCCAGTCCATTTTATGAACATAGAGGCAAAAATCCTATATCAATATTAACAGGTTAAATACAGAAATCTGTTAAAAGGCTATGATGGTTAAGGTTGATTCTGTCAACCTGACTGACTTGAGAGCCATCCAGAGGATTGGTGGCGCATACTTCTGGGTATGTCCAGCTGTGTCATGGAATCATGATTTTAGGTGCTATACCTGGTTCTTTGTCCCCTCTTCTCTGGTGCTTTTCCCCTAGGCTGTATTCCAGCAGCCACAAGTTAAGCAGCTTTGTGCCACCACACCCTTCCTCCATGACTTCTCTGTCTCAAGCCAGCCTACCATGGACTAAATCTCCTTAACACACAAACCAGATTACACCTCTCCTCCTCTAAGTCATGGATGTCAAGTTATGTCTAGCAACAGGAAAGCTGATTAATACAAAGACACATGTGACTGTTGTGATTTGTATCTAGATGTCCTCCCAAAGCCTCATATAAGCATGGGGGCAGGCATCTAGAGTTTGTGATTGATTCTTGGTCCAGTGCTGGTCCAATGCTGGGATTATGGATGTGAGTGCTACTCCCACCCTGGGGTGGGCAGCCTGCATGCAATGTAAGGGAGGGAAAGAGGCTTGTTCTCTCACTCCTCCCTTTTCTCTTGTTGTTTTTGCTGTTTTCCACTCCAGTGAATTGTTGCTGTCTGCTAAGGAACCAGCTGGGTATGGACAGAAACCTCCACAAATGGTGAGCTAAATAAACCTTTCCCTCTTTAACTTTGGGTGCCAGGTATTTTGTCTCAGCAATGAAAAGAAAGTAACTAAGATATTGACCAAGATAGTTTTATAGCTGGAAAGCAAGGATGGTTTAAAGCTAGAAAGTGAAGCTGGGCATGGAGGACATGCCAGTAATCTCGGCAGAAGGAGTGCAAATTCAAGCCTAGTCTGGCAATTTAGTAAGACTTTATCTCAGAAAAGAATAGAATAGAAAAGAAGAGAAAGAAAAAGAAAAGAAAGGAAAAGAAAAGGAAAACTCAATGTGGATATAGCTCAGTGCAAAGGCCCTGGGTTCCAGTATAAAAATCAACCAAGCAATCAATCAGTCTATCCAGCAGTCTGGGCAATGTAGGACTTAGAAAGACCCTGTCTCACAATCAAATATTATTGAAGTCCCTCTCTGTTGGTCTTATCTCAGTCCAGTGGAGTGTATATATGTAATCCCAGAGAAAGTTATTGAATTCCAATAAGTAATTCCAGACTACCACTTCCAGTGCCACCCAAGCCGAGAATAAAGACATAAATACATATCTGTAGTTGTGGGGAGCAAGAGCACCTAAGTCCAGTTATAACAATGACTAACTGTAACAAAGGCCTCCACCCTGAGCTGAACCCGGGTTTGTTAGTCCGTGAAGAGAGGAGTGGCTCAGGGATGAGTGACTGTGAGAATGGCGGGAAGTACCTGACCGCTGTGAGATGAGCTAGGAAAGAGGTGAGATGACACCTCTGCAATATGTAGAGAGAGAGAGGCATGGAGAAAGAGTAATCTGCAAGTCACAGTTTGAGGAAGTACCTTGTGTTTAGGGGCCGATGCTTCAGTTTTGATGTGTAGTCTTCATGCCCTGAGATGTCACAGTCTCTTTCTCGAAGCTCAATCCCAGCCACAGCAGTGTCACTCAGCCTACTTCACACTTACTACTTGGGAGCCGCAGGCAGCGCTTCACTGACCTGTCACATTGCTTTAAAGACTATACACAGCACCTTCCCGAGACCCATTTGCAATTCTTAAAGCCAACTGAGGGGATAAAGAAATATCCTAGCCAGCTCTGCACATAAGAATACATGAAAATAGGACCAGGTTTAGCCAAAATGGAGAGTCCTCCACAAAATATAAAAAAGGATTAGGGATGTAGCTTAGAACAACTCTGAAAATGAGGAGCCAAGAGGCCAGGTCCTGCACCAGAGGGGAATATTGACACAAGACCCCCAACACCCTTCTCCCTTCTCCCAAGGAACAATGCACAGACTCCAGAAACTGCCTCCATGCCATCTGGTTTGAAAGATAGGAGGTAGGATTTTCTTCCTTCCTTCCTTCCTTCCTTTTCTTTCTTTCTTTCTTTCTTTCTTTCTTTCTTTCTTTCTTTCTTTCTTTCTTTCTTTCTTTTTCTTTCTTTCTTTCTTTCGTTCTTTCTCTCTCTCTCTCTCTCTCTCTCTCTCTCTCTCTCTCTCTCTCTCTCTCTCTCTCTTTCTTTCTTTCTTTTTTGGTACTAGTGATCAAGCTCAGGACCTTGTGCTTGCCAGGCCGGTGCTGTGCTGCTGAGCTATATCCCCAGCCCTTGAAAGATAGGAGGAAGATCAATGTCCTTTCAATTTCCTTCTCATCAGAATCAACTCAAGATTTCTTTTTTCCTTTTTTCTTAAAATAAAATTTGAAGGTATAGCCACACAGATATTTTGTGTTTTATCAGAGGCTGAATTTGACCCATCCTCAGCGTCCCTGAGTTGCAGATGCTCATCAGCTTTTGAGGAGCAACAGACCTGTCACTGCACCAACCCCAACACATACTCCCACACTGGACACCTGTGCTGAGGCTCCCTAAGGCCTGTCCCTACCCATGCCCATCTCTCAGGAACAGAGTCTTGGAGCTTAAATATCATCTTTGTTCTGCACTGTGTCTCCTCCCCAGTGCCAGCGTTCATGCTCTCTGCCACCTCCCACCCCAACCTGCCCTCTCTTTCCCTGGGGACATGGGTTCCATAATCAGCAACTCCCTATTGTTTTCAGTTTCTCAGAGTATCTTTCCACCCCCAACCCTGGATCTTATTCGACAAGTACCCCATCCTCCTTCTCTCAAAGGGAGGCCCTTTATTATCTCACACCTCGTGGCTCTAAGGAGCAGGATGGGGGGATGGCATTCAGATTGTTTCTCATTCTTTCCCAGCCACCTGTTTGCAGAACCCCTGCTCCCTCAGGCACATGTCAGTCATCCCTGCCATCCTTTGTCCCTGTTGGCAGCCTGGTTTTTTCCCAGGTACCATCCTCCATGACCAATGGTTTGGACACCTGAGGGTCAGAGTTCTGTCACCCAGGGGCTCTTCCATAACTTCTTGAATGACCAGTTTAAAAACTTGGCTTCTCAGCCTCTCAACTACCTCCTCTCTAAGGGCCATCTCTTCAACTCCTCTTCAGCTTTACCTCTAAAGTAGTACAATCAAACATCTGCAGGACCGCTTAAGCCAGGTAAGAAGTCTGAGATTCCTGCTGGGAAAACTGACATGGAGGCCCTGAGACTACATGGAGCTGGAAAGGGTCCCCCACCAAGGCACCAGGCAGATGACTGAAGCCACTGAACCTTCCAGATCTCTGTCAACAGCATTCAGAGAAGCATTGCTCAGCCAAGCTTGGTCTGAATTCCTGCCCCACAGAGTTGTGAAGTACTAATAATTTTTAGAGTTATTTTGAAATCTTTATATGATCATAGACATTTTGGAAATAGTACAGAAAGAGAGTACATACCCTTTATGCAATTTCTTTCAGTGGTGACATCTCGTGTAAGTATAGAGCCTGAAAACACAAGGACATGAACAGCACCTTCCTCGGACTCCATTCAGCTCTTACCTACTCCGCTTGCATAAGCATGTGTGCAGATGCACGCACGGCCCCAAGCGGTTTATCACTGCGCAGAGGAGGGTTACTCCGCAGTCAAAGGACAGCACCGTCCTGTCACCATGAAGTGCCCGTGAGCTAGCCTCTCTCCACGTTCCCCCTCTTCAGAACAAGTCTCCCTAAAGAAAATATCTGACTCTGTTTCTTCCTCTCTACTCACTTCACAATTTTTTTCTTTAAAATATTTTTTATTAGTACATATGTGTTTGCAGTACGTAATGGATGACACTCATCATGGGGAGCTGGTATATACACGTGACACCTCTTAATTCTCTTTCATCACTTTCCTCCTTTCCCTATCCTCTCCCTCTGTCTCTTGGTCACCTTCCCTTTTGCAAAAGATCTATGTCCCTGGTTCCTATTCTCTGTCTTTTACTTTGCTCTTTAATTTATTTATACTTTGGAGTTCTCATAGGAGAGAAATCATGCGATCTTCAAGCTTGTGTGTCTGATTTATTTCACTCAACATTATAGTCTCAAGGTGCATCCATTTTCCTAGAAAGGACTCAAATTTCTCCTTCTTTATGGCAGAGTAGTACTGCATTGTGTGCAAATACCACATCTGCTTTATCCATTCATCTGCTGATGGAGATAGGTGTCACTTCTAAGAGTTAGTTATTATAAGTTGCGCTGCTATAACATGGGTGTGTATGTACCACTTGAGCTCCTGTAGAAAGACAGCTAGAAGGGGAATAGCTGGGCCAAATGGAGTTTCTAGTTTAGTTTTTTGTTTGTTTGTTTATTTGTTTGTTTTGCAGAACCTCCATACTGTTTTCGTTTTTGAAGGATCTCCATAGTGGCTGTTCTAGCTTATAGTCTACCAAAGATGTAGGAGGATTCTTTCTCCCTGTAGTTGAACCAGTGTTTGTTATTATTTGATTTTTTTGGTTACAGGGTCTCAATGTGTAGTTCAGATAGGCTTTGGAATCAGTATGTGGCCCAGGCTGCCCTTGTACTTATGGCAATCTTCTTGCTTCAGCCTTCAGAGTGCTTGGATTATGGGTGTGTGTCACCATACCTGACTTACTTGATTTCTTGTTGATAGCCTTCCTAAGATGGAAACTTAGTGGGTTTTTTTGCTTGTTTGTTTGTTTGCTTTTGTACAAAGAACTAAACTCAGGGCCTCACACTTGCCAGGTAGACGCTGTGCCCCTGAGCTACACCCATGGCTCACACTACTGTTTTTACTTGCATTTCTGTAGTAGCCAGAAATGCAGAACACTGTATCATGTATTGATTGGCTATTTGTACTTCTTCCAAGAAGTGTCTACTCATTTCACTTGCCCATTTTTGATAGAGTCCTTTATTTTGGAGGGAGACCTAATATTTCTGGTTCTTTATATATTCTAAATAAATTAGTTATATATTCTAAATATTAGTCCTGTTGGAGGAATAGCTGCAAAATATTTCCAATTCTACAGGTTGTCTCTTCACCCTGTTGCTGTTTCCTTTACTGAAGAGAAGCATTTTAATTTGATTTGATCCCATTTATAACTCCCACGTGTAGGTGGCACTAAGAATCACAACTGAGAAAGCGTGACACACCTCCGCTCTGTAGCTCCTGTGGTACTGAGCCTTCCGCAAGGGTGAAGTACTGGAGCTGTGTGTTGAAAGGTGACGATGTGCCAAAATATCCTGTGTCCCACAAGGGACAGCTCTGACCATGATGATGGCCTAACACTGATCAATTCCTTTCTGAGGATCTTGTCTATTGATCTCCCTTTTATAAATCATTTGGCTTACCGTTATTCACAGGACAGATTTAGGCCAGACTTCTGAGAGAACTTCTTGCTTTAGCCCTGTCCCACTCTAGTTGTGCTTGCCAGCCTGCACCCTAGTCCAACAACTGCATCTTGTTTTTCTTCTGTGATTCAAATAATGTAGTGTAATGATATTTGGTGTTTTTCTGTATTTGATTAGTTAAGATATTTGTATCTGCATTCATGAGAACCCATTGGTAATTTTGTTATCAGTATATCCTTTGTTGTTGTTCGAGACAAGGTCTTGTTATGTAGTTTAGGCTGGCCTAGAACTCACCGTGTAGTCCAGGCTGGGCTCTGACACATGATGATCCTCCTGTCTCAACCTCTGCAGTGCTGGGGTTATAGGTGTGCACCACCATTCCTGGCTTGTTGTCCATATTTCCTTGTCAGATATTGATAGCAAGGTAAAAGTAGTCTCATAAAATAACTTGGGAAGCGTTCTCTTTCACCCTGCTATTTGAAAGCATTCTTGTATGGTTTGTATTTCTTTCCTTAAATTTTGAATAAAAGTCACCAGTGGGGTCATCTGGGATTTGGAGATTTATTTACTTGGACATTTAAAAACTTTTGAATATAATTAATCTAATAGATACAGAACTCTTCTAACTCAGATTTCTCCCCTTCTTTCTTGTGCCCCCTCTTTCTCCTGCTGCTTAATTGCTGGAGATTGAACACAGGCGGTGATGAGTTACATTCCAAGCCCTTTAAAATTTTTTATTTTGAGGCAGGGTCTAAGTTTCCCAGACAAACTTGAACCTTGTAACCTTCGTGCCTCAGCCTCACAAATTTCTGGATTACAGGTGTTGGCCATTATGCCTAGCTTCAGATTTTTTTCCTCTTGGGTTTGTCATGTTTTTCAAATAATTTATCTATTAAACATAAGCTGAACAATTTATTGGCATAACATTTCTTTGTCACTCTTTCAATGTCTATAGAGTCTGTAGGGATGCACCCTTTATCATAGTCCATAACCTTATTGTGTATTTTCTCTTTATTTCTTCTTGCTTGATCTAGCCTACAAGTTATAAAATTTATTAGGTTTATAAAAAAAACTAATTTTTTGAGACAGAGTCTCATTATGTTGTTCAGCCAGGCCTTGAATTCATTGTGTAGCCCAGGCTGGCCTCAAACTCATGGAGATCCTCCTGCCTCAGGCACCCAAGTGCTGAGATTACAGGCGTGTGCCCCCACACTCAGATCTCATGGAGTATCCTTTACCAAATCCTGGCAGCTTGGCAGAATTTAAACTCCAAAGTGTTCCTTGAAGAGGGCAGCAGCTAACATCCATGCTCATAGCTTTTGCCCTCCTACCACTTGGCTTCTCCCAGGTCACTTGGAGCCTTGCCTGTCACAGGCAGTCCAGGGTATAGCCAAGGGTCTAAGGGGAGTTAAATGAAAACTTCCTGTTGCTCCTCTGTGTAGCTTGTGTCAGGGGTTTCTCCCTCAGTTTTCAACTACTGCAGTAGCCCTGAATTCTGTTCTCTGTTTCATCAGACCAATAAGAGTATGAATTTCTTTTCGAATTGTACCTCTTCTGTGCTGTGAAGACTGAGGAATTTTCTTTGGCAGAACATCCATATAAATGTGTATGATAACCAGTGTGGATCCCATATTTTAAATAATGAACTCCCTTAATCTGCTTTTGGTCGCTTTCCTGTGCCTTAATTCAGTTCATTTGTGGGGTCATTAGATACAGTACTTTGAATGGGATTTATAATTGTTATCTAGGGAGTATCACAAACAAGCTACTCCACCATTACCAGAAGTGGGATCCAACCCGATTTAGAGAATTAACACTTAGTGAGTACTTTTTCATACTAGGTATATATCACAGTGGAAAATATAGGTGCAGTCTCTGCCTTTGCAGGACTCATATTTGGGTCAGAAGCATGGAAGTCAGGTGTGATGGTGCCTGCCTTAATTCCGGCTACTCACACTGAGGCAGGAAGGCCACAAGTTCGAGACCAGTCTGGGCCACTTAGCCAGACTCAGTCGCAAAATACAAAGGGCTGAGGATGTAGCTCAGTGGTAGGATGTGTGCGGCCCATGCGCAGATGTCAGGGGTGGATCCTTGGCGCTGAGGAAAAAAAGAAAGACAAAAGTGTACTGAACTTTAGGGAAGCTGGGAGACCTATGGTAACAGAATGTACTGATATCAACTTTTTGAGCAATGGTACTCAGCCAGGTGGAGTGTCACATCGTGTAATCCCAGCACTCTAATCCCAGCACACTTCAAGGCAGAGGCGGGTGGTTTTGCAAGATCAAGCCCAGGCTGAGCGATTTAGTAACTTAGCCAGACCCTATGTCCAAAACAAAAATAAATATAAAAAGAACTGGGGATGCAGCTCAGTGTGAAGACATTGGGTTTGATGCCCCCTACAGCAGAAAGAAAGAAAGAAAGAAAGAAAGAAAGAAAGAAAGAAAGAAAGAAAGAAAGAAAAGAAAAGAAAAGCAGGCCAGGAGACAGAGAGAGCACACACAAGAGAGAGGAGAGAAAAAAAAAAGAATTTGTGGGATCCTCTGCACTTCTATCTCCATGGTCCTTAGGGCTCCTTGAGCTTTTCTGTCATTATTATTTCCTTTTCTCTTTCTTGCCCCTTTCCTTTCCTTTTATCCATTCCTTTTTTTTTTTCTTCCTCGTCCCCTTTCCTTACTTCCAAAAAAATATTCTGAGCACATTCTCTGCCCAGCAGCAGGATGGCTCTCCTAACTCCTAGGGCTCCTTACAGGATCTTCCCTAGAAGTCTCCCCAAGGCTGGGATTGCAGCTCTGCGGCAGCTTGTGCTTTAGCTGTGCAGAACCTGTAGCTCAAACCCAGCAAACTCCTCAAGAAACAGATAAAACAAAATGCCCAGGCTCTCCAGGCTCAACAAACTGGATGAGTCCAGAGGCCATGACTGAATTCCATTTTTAGTGTTTCATCTCAGTGGAGCACGGTAGCACACCTGTAATCCCAGTGCTCATGAGGCAGAGGCAAAAGGGTTGTGAGTCTGAGGCCAGCCCAGGCTGCATAGCAAGTTCAAGGACAGCCCGGATGACAGAGCAAGATCCTATCTCAAAAATCTTTTCATCCCAAAAATATTGTGGGGAAATTTTCTACGTGTCAAGCCTATCATGTGAGGAAATAATTAAACAGCACCATTATGAAAAGACGGAAGGAATTACTACTTATTAATATGTATGATAAATGATTTCCTGTGTCTGTTGGCTGCATAAGGGATGCTCAGAGAATTGATGAAACATTATTGTGAGCACATCTGTGAAGGTATTTCTGGAAGAGTTTAGCATTTAAACCTGTGGGCTGAGCAAAAAGGATCCACCCTCACCAAAAACTCTGTTAACATTCAGAATAGACAAAAAGTCGGAGGAAACGAGTTCTCTCTCCCCCACGTTGAGTCAGGACACCTATCTTCTGCTCTTGGACATGGGAGCTCATGGTTTTTGGACATCTGGACTCAGAGACTTGCAGCCCTATGAGTCCTCAGGCAGCTACATAGCCTGGGATGTCTTGGCCTCCATAATTGAGTGAACCAGTTCCCATAATTAATCTCTTATTTATTTATCCTGTAGGTTCTGTTTCTCAGGAGAACCCTAACAAAAATAATATCTATTGTAGCTAGGGTTTTCAAGGGAATAGACTTAATACAGGACACATAACTGATAGGATTATTTTACAACATTCACCTAAAAAGTCAAATGCAAAAGAGCACAAGAGATCTGTCCATACACTAGAGACCCAAAGAATCCAGGCGAGGGCCTGGATCCCACAGCAATGTCCTCCATGAGTCCAGCTGCAGATCTAGAGCCCATGGCAATGTCCTTCATGAGTCCAGCTGGAAGCCTACAGGCCAGCCCATGACAATGTCTCATGCAAGTCTGTATCAAGGATTCTTGGTTTGGTAAATGTGTGTCTACTGCAATCTGTACAAGCAAGCCTTACACATTTTATAACTTCTGTTGTCTCCTGGGGGGGGTGTGAACTCCTGAGCACCATATCTCTGCCCTGAATGCAGCGATCATCCTTTTTAGAAGCCTCTTTAGAGGCAGCATCTGCTAAACAGCCAGTTTGAACCCTGCTAATCCTTCATAACCACTCAAGGAAACAGGTCTCTTGATTATGCCCATTTTATACACAAGAAAACTGAGGCTCAGAGGAATGCAGCGTTTCCCAAGAGCACACAACTGTTCGCCCATTGTTTCTGGCTTGGGGTCAGTGCCGCGGTGTGCATACCCTTCTTTCCTCTATGACTACAGCATCGAGCTGTGCGGTTTGGGCTCTGCACAGGAATGAATCGGGGCGGGGGAGAGGGGCGGTGAGCTATACCTGGCCTGGCCGTGAGTTTCCAGGAAGTTTTTATTTTCTAGTCCTATCCTTTCTCAGAGAAGCATTTTTAGACTTCTGCTCGACTTGAGGCCTGGGAAAATCTATTTTACATCCCTCAGACCTCCAATCGCTATCCTTCCAATTTCTGGCCTCTCTCCCCAATTCTGGTAAGCTGGAGGCTGAACCCGGGGGACGGAAAGAAAGATCAGGGGCTTCACTGCAGGCTTCCTAGCTGGTCGCTCTTCCCGGCCACTATGAATTAGGCTGGGCGGTGCTCTAGCGCCACCTATTGGTCATCTTCTACAGCACACCATCCAGACAGCTACAGTACAAATTGAGTCAAAACAAAACAACAAAACGAAACGCGAAGTTCCAGGAAGAAGGAGAGGGTCTCGAGAGGGGTCAAGCAGGCAAGCACTGAGAACTCAGCGGCGGAGAGAGCATGGCTTCTGGGTTCATGGCTCGTGAGACTTAGGCTTTGGATTCAGCTAGAAGTGGACCCCAATTCTACCACGTGCTATGTGACCTTGGGCAAATCAGTTCACCTCTTCCAGCCTGTGGCCCCGCTCCTAGAATGGGCAGAATAGCAGCACATCTTCGGGTTCATGCACTGCTTAAGAGCTTTGGACATTTGTTCCAGGCACAAGGAAGGTGGTAAGCGAGGGCAGGGACCAGGGCACATGTCCAGAAAATAGAGTAGGTGACAGGTGATCCCCTTTTGCTGCTAAGGAAGAATAATTGTAGCTAGTCAGGCATAGGAAGCAGGGCGTGGATCTCTTAATCAGAGCACAGGAAGGGAGGCATAGTGGCACACATCTGTAATCCCAGTACTCTAGGAGGCTGAGGCAGGGCAATTTAGTGATTTAGCAACACCAGTCTCAAAATAAAAATAAAAATGGGTTGGGGATGTAGCTCCACGTGAAGGGCCTGGGTTCAATCCCCAAAACTAGGGTGGGATCCCAGCATGTGAGAGGAGCTGGGCCTCTTGGGAAACAGCTGTCCTTTCTAGACTGACTTTCAGTCCCAAGCAGATTTGTTACTAGGATTTGGGCTGCTGTGATCTTCCCAGGGACCCTTTCCAGTTTCTTGCCCTGAACAAAGAATAGGACAAGAAACACATAAAAGGTAATGAGGTTTTACATTTATTAAATGTAGGAAAAGGAGTCTGCTCTGTAGCGTGCAGCCTGGGATCAGAAAAAGAGTTTACAGTGGCTACAAAGTTAATGGCCAGTCTTTGGTATCCCTCCATTCTGGTGTCAGAAGATAGCATTCTCTGATTGGTCCCACATGCAGGGCTTGGGCTTGGATCTTGGTGATTGATGTCACACCCGCTTGCCCCAGTGGTGGGCCATGCCCTAATTTCCTGCCTCAAGTGACTCACCTGGACAGAGGCTGTGCTCGGGTACCTGGGCAGGAAATGCCAGCTACCTGCTTTCCACTTCTACTTCATTTTCCAGATAGAACAGAACACCACCAGACCACCCAGCCCCGCCTCTCCCTGTATATTAATCAGCCTTCTTGTCATGGGACAAAATACCCGGTGCCCATAGCAAAAAGGAAGAGAGGTTTATCTTGGCTCGTGGTTGAGGGGTTCAGTTCTCGGTTAGGTGGCTCCAAGGCAGAAACAGCATGGTAGAAGGGCCAGACAGAAGAAAGCTGCTCACCTAAGGGCAGCCAAGAAGCAGAGAGACAAAGGAAGAGTTGGGGACAAGAATATACCCTGCCAGGCCACAACCCCAGTGACCCACCCTTCTGACCAACCAGGCCCAACCTCTGAACACAGGAATTTTGATCTAAACCACAACACCCTGGTTCTATCTGATCCCTCCTTGGTTTGGGTCCAACATGGGTAAACTGCAGTGCTGGCACCATCAGCTGTGTTCCCTTCGTTTCCCTCTGCCTCTCACTGGTCCTTCTCAGGCTCCTTTGTGAGTCTCTTCTCGCAGCACACCCTCAGTTAGCGCTCTTCAGGGTCCTGTCCTGTCCTTCCCTTTTCACTCACCATACCCTTCCTAGGCCATTTCATCCACCCAGTTGACTTTGTCACTCATGTGCGTTAACCAGACCCTGAGACCTGCTTATCCAATAGCCTCTTGAATAATGCCACCAACTGGCAATGTCCCAAATGAAATTATATTTGTGCCTACAAACCTGTTTCTCTTCCTATGTGGCGTACACAGCCAGTAGATCCACCCTCTGCCCTATTGCTTAAGCCTGAAATATGGGTGTTAGCCTTGACTATCCTGTCTCTCTTCCACCAGAAGGATTATCACCACGCCCCAGTGACTGCACTTCGTGTGTGTTTATCTAATCTGCCTGCTGTTCTCCATCCCCTTTGATGGCCTCCCTCAGCCTGGTATCCTCTTTGGCCTGGGTTATTGCTTTGGCCTCTTAATTTGACTCCTTGATTTGACTGCTTGCTTGTTTTCTCACTCCCTTGTTGCTGCCCCTTTTGTTCCTCTCTAGAGACTCTAAGAAGGAATCCATTTTCCAGTATTTTCCATGTTCCAGGACTTTCCTGCATTCCTTGGTTTATTACCTCCTCCTCCATCTTCAAAGCCAGCAAAATTATGTCTCTTTCTGACCATGCCTCATTAGTAGAGCCTCCCTCTGCTGCTCTCATCTATCTTCCTCTTCTATCTAAAGGAGCCTTGTGATTACATTGAGCCCATCCAGTTAATCTAGGATAATCTTCCTCTTCCACGACCCTTAACTCAGTCACACATTTTTGCCATGTTATGTAGCAGATTCACAGTTCTGGGGTTTAAGGACATAAGCATGTTTGGAAGGCCATTGTTTTGTTTGCCATGGTCTGATATCTGGCCCCAGTATACACATATCCGTCCTCTGTGCAAAATATATTCTCTCATTCAAAGGCCCGCAAAAGTCTTGGTTCATTAAAGTGTCAAAGTTCAAAATTGGGAACTCTTCTAAATCTCATCACCACAAAACTGAAATTGTGATAGTTTATTTAGCTTATAAGTAGGTAACCAGAGCTGGATAAAAGAAAACAGCACACACCGAGTTAAGAGCTAACTCAAGCAGCAAGTTAAGCTTAAACATGTAAAAGAAAAAAACTCAAGAGAAAACATAAAATGTTGGGATAAGAATAAAGAGATATCCTTTTGCTCTTGCTGCTTTGCTGTCTTCCACCACATTGAACTTTTGCCCCTGTGCCATGCCACCCTGCCTGGGGGCCAGCTGATTAGAGACTGAAACCTTCACAAACTGTAAGCCAAAAAAACCCTTCCCTCTTAAAAAAAAAAATGGAGAGACAAGGACCTTTCTTCCCAGGAAGAAAGTGTTTATGCAGAGTAGGCTAAATTAGTGGATGGTTCCTTCCTACCTCTGGATTAGACTTCCAGAAGCATTAGAAATGCAAAATAACTGGTTTCCTTTGAGTTCTTTTCATTGGAAATGAATTCCCCACATTACCCTGCTTATTTATGTAAGAGCAGGACACACAAAACAATTTGGACTTCCATTCAGAATTCAGTTCCCTCCTGATGAAAGCAGGTATTTCTTCCTTTTCATGTTTCCAACAGATACTCTTCAAATAGCCTACTTTTGTGCATGATTTCATTCTTCGATTTTGTGAGTTGAAGAGCTCAGATTTACACAAAATGAACTACCTCAGAATTAGCCAAATTTGGTACTGGAGGAGACTTGTCATATATATTCTAAGCTGAGATCACATCTTTCTCCATCCATGGACACATGAAGCTAGAAAACAAACTTTACTCCCAAAATACAGTGGTGGGACTGACATAGGACAACAGCCCCAGCAGAAAGAGAAATGGAAGAAACAGAGCAGTCAGTCCTGAGCAATTTCAAAATGAAGCCAGGTTCCATTAGACCTCCAGACCCAGGACTAATCTGCAGTGTGAGGCTATACTCCCTAAGTTTGCAACTCTTTCACGAGGGGAAGTATTCTTTCTTCATGAAAGACAGCAAGTGATTGCAGGTGTGTAGTCTCACCAACCTGTTTATTGCCTGCAGGCTTTGGGGGGACCTGCAGTCTTCATTCATTTTATATTCTTTCTGTGCATTTTAGTCCAAGCTCCAGTGCTTCTGCTGGTATTAAATTCTCAACAGTTTGTAGGTCCCTCATGTATCTGGGGCTTCACTCCAGTAGACCAAAGGTCCCCTTGCAGAATTCCTCAGAGCCCACTTCTAGCTTGGGATCTTATTTGGCTTCCATTTTTGTAGGCGAGGGGGTATAGGAGTCACAGTTAATCTGTTCAAAAAGCCTTCCTCTGAACCTCTCAGCCAGAACTTCAGTTCTTCTGAACCTCTGAGCCAGAATCTCAGTTCTTCTGAACTTCTGAACAGGAACAGAGACATAAACAAACCAATACTAGCAATGCTCAGAATCCCAGTGCAGAGTGGTGGGCGATGAGCAGGATGAAGAAATTTTACTTTTAACCATGAGGAGAAGGAAAATAAAGACTACTTAAAGTCTCTGTTGGGAATTTTGATTCTTATGGGAAAACAAATCAGAACTTTGGGTGAGCATGAGACTTACAAAATTTCAGAAGGTGTCTTTATACCTGGTAACTTTCAAGCATTGCTAGAGTGCTGGATAAATCCTGGGGAAGAGGTCCTGAGAAAGCACTTTGAGACCACAGCTGTTAATACGTTGTTCTGTTAAAAAAAAAGACAGCAAAAACAGATACTAGAAGTCTGTGAGAGTGTATCTGGGAAGAAACCCTCAGAGCAGGGAGAGACTCACACTTCTTTTGCATCATTACTGGTGATGTGGTGACATGGCAGGGGACAAGCACTAACCTTTCCGGGTGAGGTTTGTCGATGATCTCGTAACCTAAGAGAAGAGTTTGTGGGCTTCCTGCCTTATACAGCTGATGCAGAATTTTTAAAATTTATTTTCATTTTATTTTTTATTTTAAAGAGAATAAAAAACCAATAACAAAATAGCAAGATAGACAAAAACAAAACAAAGCAAAGACAATAAAAATACTGGTTTCAAAGCAAAATGAAAGGAATAGTGGTTGTTATATTACGCATTACTATCTGCAGTGAAGTTGATTACCCGTGTAAGTATGCAAGAGTGATCAAGCTATCAAAGAGAATACAAAATAATTTTTAAAAATTAGAAATGATACAGAGCTTTACTAAACAAGATGGTAGGAATTCACCAATAGTTGTTATATTGCATATTGCTGTCTTCAAATTCGTTGTTCAGATTACCAGATATATGCATCCAAAATTGTTCAAAAATATTTAAGCATTAACTGTTCCTTTCAATAAACCACCGGACCTTGGCAGTACGGTTACCCGAGCTACCTTTATATACATATATTCCCTTCCGTCTTTCTTTTTCTCTTTTCCCTCATCCCAGTTCTTTCTTCTCTTTGAGCAGTTTCTTTCCTTTTTTTCTTTCTTTCTTTCTTTTTTTTTTTTTTTGTCTTTTTGAGACAAGGTCTTGCTGTTCATTTCAGGCTGGCCTTGAGCTCACTTTGTAGCCCAGGCTGGTCTCAAACTGCCAGCAATTCTCTTGCCTCAGCCTCCCAGGTACTGGGATTACAGGCGTGCACCACCATGCCTGGCCCTTTGAACAATTTCCTTCCCTTTCACAATATCTATTGTGCCTTTTGAGTTTTATTTACTCTTTCATATTCTTACACTAGGGAAACAATACGATGTTTACACATGTGGGTTCAATTTATTTCATTTATGAGGATGGTCTCTAGTTGCATCCATTTACCTATAAGAGCCTTGAGTTTACCTTTTTTATTTTCACATTCAAGTAACACTGCATTATATAAAAATACCACATATTTTTTATTCATTACTCAGTTGATAGGCATTTGGCTTATTTCCAAGATTTAGCTATGAAAACTTGTGCCGCTATAAACACGGATGCACATATATCGCTGTGCTATGCTGTTTTTCAATTCTTCTGGGAAAATACCCAGAAGGGGAGTAGCTAGGTTAAGTGGGACCTCTAATCCTAGTTTTGTGAGGAATCTCTACACTGATTTCTACGGTGGTTTCTGTGGAAATGTACACTCCCACCAGCAGTGGAGAACGATTTTTTTTTCCCCACAGCCCTACCAGCATTTGTTATGGGCTCATTTCTTAATGATAGCCATTCTTCTCTGGTGTGAGTTGGAGTCTCAGTGTTGTTTTAATTTGTATTTCTCAATGACCAATGATGCTGAACATTTTTTCATGTATTTATTTGCCATTTGTACTACTTCATGTGAGAAGTGTGTATTCATCTCAGATGGGCATTTTTGGACTGGGTCTTTGAATTTTGGGGACCTAATTTTTAAAAATTCTTTATGTGTTCGAGGTAGAAGTCGTCTGAGGGAAGTTGGCTAAAATATTTTCCCAATTTGTGGGTTTTCTTTTCACTCTGTTAGTGATTTCTTTTGATGTGCAAGATCTTTTCAATAAGATGAGATCCCAGTTGTTGATTTTTTGAAGTATTTCCCGTGCAGTTTGGATTTTGATCCTGAACTCTCTGCCTAACCGTATGTCCTCAAGATTTCTACCTACTTTCTCCTCCAGTACATTTAGTGTTTCTGTTTTAATATTTAGACCTTTGATCCATTTTGACTTTAGTTTACTGCATGGTAATAGACAAGGGGCTAGTTTTAGTCTTTGGCGTGTGGAAGGCCAGTTTTTCCAGCACCATTTGTTAAAGAGGTTATCTTTCTTCCAGTGAACATGTTTGGCCCCTTTGTCAAAGATAAGATTGCTGAGTGTGTTTGCAGTTGTGTCTGCATCTTCTAATCTGTTCCATTGATCTTCAGGTCTATTTTTTTTTCCAGTGCTATGCTGATTTTATCACACTAGCTTTGTAGTATAATTTCAAATCAGGGATTGTCATGCCTCCAGCTTTTCCTTTGTTGCCCAGGAATGCTTTTGCTATTCTAGGCCTCTTCTGGTCCCAGATGAATTTTAGGAATGTTTTCTCTAGATCTGTGAGGTATACTAATGGTATTTTAACTGGGATTGAATTGAATCTGTACAATTTTGGGAGTATGGCCATTTTCACAATGTTGGTTTTTCCTATTCATGAGCAAGGAATATCTTTCCATTTTCTGAAATTCTCTTCAATCTCTTCTTTCAGAGTACTGTAATTTTCACTGTATAGATCATTTACTTCCTTTGTTACCTTGATTTGTATTTCATTTTTTATGATGTTCTTATGAAAGGTGTGTCCTCCCTAATTTCTCTTTCAGGCTGTTTGCTATTTGTGTACAGGAATGCTATTGATTTTTGAGTGTTGACTTTGTATCCAGCTATGCTACTGACTTGGTTATTAATTTTAGGAGTCTTTTGCTGAAGTTGTTGGGGGACTTCAATGCAGTGTATCATGTCTTCTGTGAATAATGCTAATTTTACTTCTTCCTTCACTATCTTTATTCCTTTTATTTCTTTCTCTTGTCTAATTGCTCTGGCTAATATTTCCAGCACAATATTGAATAAGAGTGGTGACAATGGATATCCTTATCTTATTCTTGATTTTAAAGTGAATGCTTTCAGGTTTGTCCATTTAGTATGATGTTGGCTGTTGGTTTGTCATAGATGGCTTTTATCAGAGTGAGGTAAAGACCATCTGTTCCTATCTACTGCAGGTTTTTATCATGAATGAGTGTTGGACTTTTCTGCAGAAAAGCTTTTTCTGCATCAATAGAGATGAACATGTGATTTTGGTCTTTGGCTCTATTGATATGGTGTATTACATTCATTGATTTGCATATATTGAACCATTGCTGCATTCCTGGGATGCATCCCATTTGGTCATGATGTATAATGTTCTTGATAATTTGCTGAATTCTCTTTGCTAGCATTTTATTCAGAATTTTTGTATCTATATTCATTAGGGGATTGGCCTGTACTTCTCTTTTTTTGGTTGGGTCTTTCTCGGGTTTTGGTATCAGAATAATATTTGCCTCCAGGAATGAGTTAGGGAGAATTCCTTCCCTTTCAATTTCATTAAAGAGTTTGAGAAGAATTGGCATTAAAGCTTCTCTAAATTTCTTGTAGAATTCAGCTGTGAATCTATCAGGACCTGGGCTTTTCTTTGTTCATAAGTTTTTTATTACATTTCAATTTCATTGGCTAATATTGGGTTATTCAGGATTTTTATATCTTCTTGATTCAGCTTTGGTAATATATATATATATATATATATATATATAGAGAGAGAGAGAGAGAGAGAGAGAGAGAGAGGGAGAGAGAGGGAGAGAGAGGGAGAGAGAGAGTTATATATATATAACTCTGTCCATTTCCTCTGTGTTTTCCACCCTATGAGCATAAAGATTTTTAAAGTAGGTATTGATGATCTTCTGAATTTCTTCAGGGTGTGTAGTGATTTCATCCTTTTCATTCCTTATTGCATGAATTTGAGTTTTTTTCTTTCCTTTTCTTGGTAAGTTTGGCTAAGGGTATATCAATTTTATTGATTCTTTCAAAGAACCAACTCTTTGATTCATTAATTCTTTGTACGGTTTTCTTAGTCTCCATTACATGAATTTCTGTTCTGATTTTTATAATTTCCTGCTTTCTTTAGGCCTCTTTGTATTGTTTTCTTAGTCTCTATCGCATTAATTTCTGCTCTGATCTTTATAATTTCCTGCCTTCTTTGGGCTTTAGGTTTGACTTGTTCTTTTTTTTCTAGAAGTGAAAGTGCAGCATAAGATTATTTATTTATGCTCATTCTTTTCTCCTGATGTAGGAATTTACCACTACAAATTTCCCTCTAAGGACTGCTTTCAGTGCACACGACAGGTTCCTGTAAGTTGTACCTGCATTTTCATTTGATTATAAACATTGTTTTAGTTTCTTCCTTAATTTCATATGTGACTCATTGGTTGTTCAGGAGGGTGTTATTTAATTTCCATGTGTTCATGGAATTTTTTGTGGTTTCTTTTGTCATTAATTTCTAATTTCATTGCAGTATGGTCCAATATAATGCATGGGATAATTTCAATTCCTTTGCATTTGCTTAAGCATGTTCTACATGCTAGTATATGGTATAATTTAAAGAATATCCCATGTGCAATGCAGCTGAGAAGAATGTGTACCTGATGTTGTTGGGTGGAACACTGTAAAGGTCTACTAAGTCCATTTGTTCACAAGTTTGGTTTAGTTTTCTTATTTCTTTGCTGATTTTTTTTGTCTAGTTGATCTATGTCTTGTGACAATGGGGTGTTAAAGTCCCCTGTATTACTGCTTATTTGATTTTTTACTATTTATTTATTTTGCAGTACTGGGCATTGAACTCAGGACCTTACCAAGCAGGCACTTATTCCACTGAGCTATATCCTCAGCCCTTATCTGATTTTTCACATTTGTTAAAATTTATCTTATATAGTTGGCTGTGCCTGTATTTGGTGCATAGATATTTATGATTGTTATCTCTTCCTCTTGCAGTTTTCCCCAGCAAGTATGTAGTGACCTTCTTTATCTCTTTTGATTGTTCTTGGTTTGAAGTTCACTTTGTCTGCAAACAGAATAGCTACCCCCACTTTTTTCTGGGTTTCTGTCTCATGGAGTATTGTTTTCCATCCTTTGACTTTCAGTCTATGAATTTCCTTTTGAGTTAAATGTGTTTCACAAATTGTATATAGCACATTGTTGGATTTTGTTTCTTAATCTACTCTGCCAGTCTGCTTCTTTTGAATGGTGAATTGAGACTGTTTACCTTAATGGTTATAAGTGGTATGGGCTTATTTTTGTCATGTTATTTGCCTGCGATTGGTTCCTTCATTTTCCCTCTGTTTAATTGCTTGCTCTGCTTGGTGGTTCCTTTCTATTGATGTTCTTGAAATTGTGGTCATTTTTATCTCTTTCTAGAGTATCTTTTAGTACTCTTTCTAGGCTTGGTTTGGCATTCATGAATTTCTTAATTTTTCTTTATTGCAAAAATATTAACCATTAATTTTGAAGAATAGTTTTGCAGGGTACATCAATCTTGGTTGGAAGTTGTTTTCCTTTGGGACAGAAATAATTCATCCCAAGTGTTCTTGCCTTGATGATTTGTGTTGAGAAACCTCCTGTGATTCTGATGGGCTTTTGTTTATAGGTGATCTGTTTCATTTCACTAACATGTTTTAATATTCTGTTCTTTTGCTGAATTTCTGGGATCTTGGTTATTATATGTCTGGGTGTAGATTTATTTTGGTTATGGCTAATGGAAATTCTATATGCCTCACTTAACATTAGATTCTTTTTCCATGCTTGGGAAATTTTCTGCTATTACTTCTGCAAATAGTCCTTTTATGTCATTTGTGTAGACTGCTGCTATTTCATTGACAGCTATTAATCTTATATTGTTTCTCTTTGCATCATCTTGCAGCTGTCAAATTGTTATTTCCTGGTTCCTTGTTATTTTTAAGAGATCCTTCCTTTCATGATCACAAGCTGCAATGCTCTCTTCAAGGTCTGAAAGCCTATTTTTAACTTCATTCAAGCAATTTTGACAGCTTGTGATGGAATTTTTAATTTTTTGAATATTTGTTTGAATCTGCTTCATGCATTTTAATTCTTTCCTATATTGTTCATTCAAGGTTTCCATTATTTTTCTATGCTCCTCTTTTATTAAATGCACATCTTCTTTCGATGTGCTGAGCAATTCTTTCACTATTGTTGTCATTTCTCTTTTTACCTGAGAGATTATTTCTCATCTGATGTCTTCTATGGCCTGATGGAGTTGTTTCTTTACTTTAGTTACTATCATTTCAGAAATTTCATGTGTATGATTTCCAAGCTGTTCTGTGTCCATGTTTCCTGGACTTGTTCTGGGTGGGGCGAATGTCTGAAATTGCATTTTGCTCCTTTGTTTTGTCATTTTTGAAGATCTGGATGGTCCCTGGAGCTCAGCCTCACTCCTATGATGGTGTGGGGATGGTGGGGCAAGCACCCAAAGGTCTCTGGTGCTGAGCATGGTTCTTTTTTTTTTTTTTTAAAGGAGGAAAGGTTTATTTAGCTCACAGTTTGTAGAGGTTTCAGTCCATAATTAGCTGGCTCCAAGGCAAGGTGGTACATGGCAGACAAGTATCACAAAGAAGAAACAGTTCATAGTGGATAGAAGGTAGCAAAGCCACAAGGGGCCTCAGCAGCTTCTTTTCTATCACTTTTATACTCTTATCTAGGCTACTGAGACTAGGTCAGTGACAAACCAGTCATTTTTTTTTTAATTTTAAAGACAAAAGAATGGAGACATATGAACCAGAAAAGCCATAAACAATACAGAAAATACAAAGTTATACAGAATATAGTAGGGAATTAGCACTGGATGTTGTATTACATAATTATCTTCACATTAGTTAACACAACAACATTAAAGGAAATACCAAATTATAGAGAAGATAGTAGGGAATTTGCACTGGATGCTGTATAATATAAAGTTATCTTCACTTCTGTTAATACAAAAACGATTAAGGAAATACAGAATTATAGAGAACATAGAAGGGAATTAGCTCTGGATGCTGTCCTACATAATGTTACCTTCACCTTTGTTACTCAGTTACACAGATGATGGCCCATTTGATCATTCAATTTTTCTCCTCCCTCATCTCCGTTGCCCTACCACTCAATCAGTCATCTTCCCTGTGATAATAACTGTACTCCTGGGTTTAT
>PVLD010008694.1:0-82153 GCA_004027595.1 Dinomys branickii
GGAGAGTGGAGGGAGCAGGGGAAGGAAGGAGCAGAGGACCGAGGGAGTGGGGGGAGGTAGGAAGGGAACTAGGGAGAGAGCTGGGGAGGGACGGAGGGGAGGGGAGAAGAGGGGGGAGGGGGAACCTGAACTCGGGCTAGGGCGTGGGCCCAGGTGGAGGCGTCCCTTGTCCAAGGCCCCAGTGACACCAACACCGCAAAACACACAAAGAACGCTGAACTGAGCCACTCATGCCAGGACCTCCACCACCGGCCTGGGAAGACACTGAAACTGGACCTCGGCCCAGGCACGAGGGGAGGCGGCGGAGGTCGGTCTCTGCCTCCCTGGAGCCTCACCAACCTCAGGCCAAGGCCACTTGTACCTCTCTAGGGGCGAGTCAGAAATGTCCTCCACGGCCTTGCGCCCACTCCACTGGGTGTCCCGCCTTTCGGGGGGGGGTGTCTCTGGACCCTCGCCACAGCCCTCTCCCGCGCTTTCCTACCTCTCCAGGCCTGCCATCTTCTCTCCACTCTGCCCCGCCCCCTCGTGCGCCTCCCGCCAACCCTCTCCTGCGCGCTCATTGGCTCTCCCTGGCACCCTGGCCAATGGGGACGAAGCATCCAGGCGGACGCACATGCGCATGGAGGAGGAAGAACATCGGCCCCGCGACGCACACTGTGTCAGTGCCGGCCAGTGTGGGTGGGCCGCGAGGACGCGGGGTGGCGGAGGCCCGCGCCGTCCAAGAGCACCGGGGAGGGACTGCAGACCGCGGGCCGCTGGAGCCGGCCTGGAGGGCGCCCTGAGTCCGGCCGCGGCCCCCCTTTCCCAGCAGCCCGCGCGTGGGGTCGCTAGCAGCTGGGTCAGCGCCCCGTGGCCCGGGTCCTGGGGTGGGAGCTGCCACAGGACGTGGGGCAAAGCCGGGCAGGACGGAAGCCTCATCCCAGGAGGACAGCGGGGCACAGCCGCTGCACAGCGATTCCAGGTGGGGCCTGCGGCGAGGCCAGGTGGCCACAGTGAGTGCGACCCTGCACGGGCTCTCGCACACCCGTGGCTCGGCTGGCATCAGAATTGAGCTTGGCCTTTTTTGAGGCAGAATCCTGCAATGTAGTTTGGGCTGTCCTCGAACTTGCAGCAATCCTCCTGCCTCAGCCTCCCGGGTGCTGGGATTACAGGTGTGCACCACCACCATGCTTGGCGTCAACCTGCCCTATTCAATTTACCTTTCTGCCCTTTTGTCTCCTGACAGTGTTGGCAGAATCTGTTCAGGCCCTAAGTGCCACCAGATGGAGACCTCTACACCAGGGGAGGAATACACACCGCCGTCCTGTGAGTGGGCTTTGTGCTAAGACTCCGGAAATGCCGAGACCCAGTGTCAGGCTCTCCAGTTTGTTCTGGGAGTACAGTGCTTTCCAGGTCTGGCTCGTTACCTGGGTGATTAACCAGGCAAACAGACTGCAAGGCCACATTTTTACCACTTTAGGATCCATCAGGCTGGGTTTGGTCAGGAACAGTTGAACCGAGAGTGGCAGTGTCCTTATTTCTGTGTCAGTCTTCTCTTCACGTGCACCCCCTGCTGGTTAGTGTGGAGTGAGCTCAGTGAAAAGAAAGTGCATGTGACTTCCTAGAGTGTGCGGGCCAGTATGGGGTCCTTAAAAGTATCAGATGGTGGACTGGGATGTAGCTCAGTGGTGGAGTGCTTGCCTAGCATGCACAAGGCCCTGAGTTCAATCCCCAGCACCACACAGACACCAAAGTGCCAGGCGGGGCTTTGTACCCATGGAACTGGGGTTGTGAGTCAGCAGCAATGTGAGTGAGAGACCGTGAATGATAATAGCTGCCATTTGGGGATGCTGTTTACTTACGCCAGGCATATGTATACCTAACTATCTCACCTGTAGTTCACTTAATTTTTAAAACACCGCTAGCAGGTAAGCCCTGTTCTTATTCCTATTTCATGGATAAGGAAAGTGAGACTTAAAGACATTAGGTCACACGTCTTAGGTTATACAACCAGGCTAACAGCCTTGAAGCCAGGCCTGGTGACACATGCCTGTCACTCTAGCATTTTATGAGTCTGAGACGAAATGAGAAGTTGGAGTCCTGGGCAATTTCCAAGTTAGATCCTGTCTCAAAATTTAAAAGGGCTAGTGCAAAAGCCCTGAGTTCAGTCCCCAATACGGGAAAAAAAACTCACACATTTTGGATTCAAATCTAGGCTTATTATTCCCATAGGTAACTTCTACCGGGGTATTTTTTCTTCAAATACTCTTGGCACAACTTATGCATTGATGTTTCCTCAACTCATCATATTATTTCTCACTTTCAGAATTTCTCTGTTTTAAAAACAAAAAGTAAAGCATAACTATGCCTCTGAAATGTATGATTTTACCTGCAGAAATCTGACCTGTGAAAACCCAGACTCAGTCTTCAGAGACTACCAGCATGTGCTCTCCTGCCAGCTCCAAAATCCTCTACAGGAACCCCCGCTTCCTGCACTTGGCCTTTCTGCAGCTTCATCACCAGCAGCAGAGTGGTGTGTTCTGTGATGTCCTGCTGCAGGCTGAAGGTAAGAGCCTGGCAGGACTCAACCCAAAACCACCACTGAATAACATGGAATGCGTGTAAGGCCAGGTGAAGGGCAAAAGCGGAAGAATATTACTACCTCTCAGGACTGTAAACTATTTGATAAAGAGCTGTTTGTTTCTGGAACAGTTACTGTTCTCAAAAGTAAAACTGTGACTATGCTTTTGGGTTTTTTTTGTTTGTTTGTTTTTGTCTTTTTGAGACAGGGTCTCGCTTTGTAGTTCAGGCTGGCTTTGAGCTCATTTTGTAGCCCAGGCTGGTCTCGAACTTGCAACAATCCTCCTGCCTCAACCTCCCAAGTGCTGGAATTACAGGCATGCGCCACCTCACCTGGCTTGTTTGTTTTTTGAGACAAGGTCTCACTATGTACTCCAGGCCGGCCTTGAACTTGTTATGTCATCCAGGCTGGACCCAAACTTGCAGTCCTCCTACCTCAGCCTCCCTAATGCTGGGATTACAGGCTTGCACTGTATCAGGCCCTGGTGGCATATAATATAGTCTTTTAAAAATTGCTATTTGGGGCTGGGGATATAGCTCAGTGGCATAAGCACCTGCCTGGCAAGCATAAGGTCCTGAGTTCAATCCCCCATACTACAAAAAAAAAAAAAGTTGCTATTTGAGTTAGGTATGGAGGCGTACACCTCCAGCATCAGGAGGCTGAGGCAGGATCATGAGTTCAAGACTCAGCTTTTTTTTTTTCTTTTAAAAAAAAATGAAATTGTAAAATTCTGTGAGCATAGAAATTCTCTTAAATGTGCTAATATTCTAATGGGATGGTTGTGAAGATTAGTTTAGTATATGTTAAGCACTTAAAACCAATGTTTTTAACTTACTAACCACAGTATAAATGTTAGATGACACTATTATGTTTTCCCATTTTCTTTCCAAAGTGTTGCTTAATTTTTTTAAGTGAGTGATTCTCGTTGTGTACTGCTGGAGCAAAAAATGTGTAGCTTATTCCCATGCCTTCTCTTCATGTAAAAATGTTCAGTCAGCATAACAGTGTAATGTAGAAGGTTCAAAATTAGTAGTTAAAAGCCCTGGATTTACTTCCAACTTTGTTACTTAGTAACAAATGAGCAAGTAATTTCATCTCTGTGGAGCTCAGTTTCTTCATCTATAAAAAAAAGATTGTGGCTGGGCATGGTGGCACACACCTATAATCCCAGCACTCAGGGAGGCTGAGGCAGGAAAAATGCTGATTTGCAGCATGGGCTACAGAGTGAGTTCAAGGCTAGCCTGAACTGCATAGTGAAACCCTGTCTCAAAAAAAGGAAACAAGGGCCGGGGATATAGCTCAGATGCACAGTGCCTGCCAGGCAAGCACAAGGTTGTGAGTTCCATACCCAGTACCAAAAAAAAAAAAAAGGAAAGAAATAAACAAACAAAAGGATTGTGATGTTGTATAGTACCCTATAGTTTGCAGAATAGTACCGTGTAGTGACTCGCTTGAATCTAACAGCTGTGTGAGGTACGTAGTTACATGGTTCTAGATCTATAGATTGAATTGAGGTCTCCAGTTAAACAGATTGTCTGTTGGTTCTTTTGGTAAGTATGCAGTTCAGATTCATTTTTTTTTTTTTAACTCAGACACAAATATCACCAGGGTTTGAGGCAGGAGGTCTTATTCTCAGGACAGTAGCAAGCTGCTGTCTGAGTTCTGAGCCAGAGGTTCCAGTGTGATTCCCACTCAGAAATGACACTCAGGATAATTAAGAATCTGCATGGTCATAAAGCCTGAAAAGGAAGCTGTTTGTAATCTAGGAGGGAGAGGATGGTGGCTAGAACTAAGGCATTGAGACAGAGAGAAATGTTTGTGCTTTTGAAGAGAATGTACAAAACTTGCTGGAGTGTTTGAGAGCAGAGACCCTTCAAAGCTTACACACCTGCTGCTTACTAATTGTGGCACTGTCATTCAGCTCTATCTCGGATTTCTCACCTACAGTACTAGTAGCTACTTCTTAGGATTGCAGTGAAAAGTGATTGGATTAGTACTGGTGAAACCCTTACAGCAGTGCCTGGTGGCACACAATACAGTCTCAAAGATTGCTTTTGAGTTAGGTATGGTAGCACACACACCTCCAGCACTCAGGAGGCTGAAGCAAAGTCATGAGTTCAAGGCAGCCTGAGCTAGAGACGCTATGTTAAAAACAAAAAAGGTATTAGATGTGGTGGGTAAGGGAAAGAAGAATTAGATGACTTCTGGTCTTCAGGCTTGGACAGCTGATGAATGTGGTACCTTACATCAAGGTACGAAATAGGGGTTTTGGGGGGTGGAATGTGAGTTCCCTTCTTCCCCCCGCTCCCTTTTTCGATTTTTTGAGACAGAGTCTTGCTTTGTAGCCCAGGCTGGCCTTGAACTCTTAGCAATCCTCCTGCCTCAGCCTCCTAAGTACTGGGATTACAGGCATACACCACCACACCTAGCTTTTTTCTTTTTATCATAACCTAGACTTCTGTGTCCTCCAGGCCAGTCTTGAACTCACTGTGTAGCAGGGTGTCTTGAAACTCAGTCCTCCTGCCTCAGCCTCTGAAGTACTAGAATTACAGGTGTGCACCTCGATGCTCAGCGTGAGTTCATTCTCTAGGAAGGGTGCACCAGAAGGGTTTGCGAGGCATGTGTGTGAAACCGCAGGCTGTGACGTGTCTGCTGTAAAGCCCTCTGTGAAGAGATCTGGATTGGGGGAACATCTGTGAGTCCTTGGCATTCACAGCCATGGGCGAGCCTGAGAAGTGCCAATAAAATAAGGTGGCTCAGAGCAGGCAGTGGTAAAGCTCAGCCTCGACAGATCTTGCTTTTCATTAGATCCCAAGCTGCTTCTGTGACCAATCTTGAATTCTTAGGTGCTTTGTTGACGGTGTACCAGCAAGTACCCAGTGCCCTGCTCCATGGCAAGCACCCCGTGGAGCCTGCGTGGTTTCTAGTGCTGCACACCCTGCAAGGCAGGACAATGGGAAAGTGACATAGCTGCAGAGGGCCTCAGGGCCAGCACTGCCTAGCCATGGGCTAGAGGAGGTTCCCTGGAGGGACCCGTGGCTGAGCTGGGCCCTGAGGATAAGAGGACCAGTGAAGCCAAAGGGAGTGGGCGGTCCAGGCCATGGAGCAGACTTCTCCTTTTCCTCGCACTTTCCTGGAGCAGAGCCAAAGGCAGGCCAGCACCCTGGTGGCACTGCCTGCTTGCTTGCTGCACATGCCAGGCCATGAATGTGACACACACTTGTGACTCTCCCTTAGGCGAGGCCATCCCAGCACACTGCTGCATCCTGTCAGCCTGCAGCCCCTTCTTCACGGAGCGCCTGGAGCAGGAAAGACCAGTGCCAGGTCAAAAGGTGGTCCTGGAGCTGGGGGGTCTGAAGATCAGGACCCTGCGGAAGCTGGTGGACTTCCTGTACACGTCGGAGATGGAGGTGTCCCGGGAAGAAGCCCAAGATGTGTTGTTGGCGGCCCGCCAGCTCCGTGTATGCGAGCTGGAATCCCTGCAGCTAGAAGGGGGGAAGCTGGTGAAAGCCCCACCAGGCCGCAGGCTGAACCGCGAGTGCCTCCAGCCCAGCGCTGCACCGTCCTCTACTAGCATGCTGGCCTCTGGCCGCCACCCTCCAACGCCACTGCCAGTCCCCCAGCCTTCCTCTCCCCCCAGGGCAGTAAGGTCGGTGCATCCGAAGAAAGAGAAGGGTCCCCCAGAAGAGGGCACCCAGCCCAGCGCAGAGCGTATCCCGAGCACACTGCTGCTCCCAGGGAAGGCCCGGGCCTGCCAGGCTCCACAGGGGGAGAGCTTGGCAGGCCATGGTCAGGAGCCCAGTGCTCAAAAGCAGGACCCTGGGCTTGGGCCTGCAGCACCGGCCCCACCCAGCCTGTCCCCTTCTGGGAACCAGCAGCTGCTGCCCAGGAAGATTCGGCTGAGCCGCTCCAAGCCACCTCCCAGTGGTGGTACACCCAGGGCTCCCGGCACACCAAGTGGACCCAGCGCAGCGCCTGCGGCCCCTGGCCGGCGGCTCTGGCGGCAGCGGATAAACAGAGATGCAGCAGAGGACAAGCAGAAGCCATGCAGAGCCAGTCCTCTGCAGGGTTCCCCTCCCCCCTCAGGGCCTGGCAGGCCAGGTGGGAGCAAGAAGCGGAGCCCTGAGGCTGAAGCACCTGGCCCAGACTCCACAAAGGAGGGGCAGGTTGGCAGGGTGAAGCTGCGGAAAGTAGTCAATGGTACCTGCTGGGAGGTTGTGCAGGTGCCGCCCCCAGCCCTCAACAACCCTACAGAGCGCCCCCAGGCGCCAGCACCTGGAGACGTGCAGGAGTCCCCGGTCAGTGAGCCAGTGTCATCTGCCAGAATCGAGCTGTATCAGGACTCCCCTGAAGGTGCCAGGGCGCTGGACATCATGCTGACTGCCGGCCACTCCCCAGACCAGCCTGGGGTGGGGAGGGCGTTTGGGTCCAGCCCCGAGCTGCTGGGGAAGGAGCCCATGCTGAGTGGGGACCACAGTGAGCCCTGTGCCTTTGGGAGCACCCTGCAGCCCTGTGATGGGGTCTCAAGCTCCATGGCCACCAGTGAGCTGGAGGACATCCTGAACTTGGTGCTGTGTGGCTCAGACACAGGGCCACCTGTCAGGTCCCCAGAGAGCCCCAGGGTTGAGGGCTGCAGAACCCCGAGTTACCACCTGACAGGAGCAGGAGGGAACTGGATGGAAGCTGAGGAATGGTGCTTGCCAGACCTGGAACTTTGGTCCAGGGAGCTGGAAGGATTGGAAAAGGAACCTGCTGGCGAGAACAAAGAGCCAACAGGGCCCCTTGGCACCCTCGCCATGCCCTCCGAGGTGGAGGGAGATCAGGTGCTTCCAGTGAGCAGCACTTGGACTCCAGACCTTGAACTGGCCATCTCCCAGCCATCAGGTGGCCACACCAGCTCCCCCCGACACCCCTCAATGCCAGGCTCCGGCTGGACAGAGGTAGGACTGGATACGTGTCTGGCCACGCATGAGGAGCTGTGCCCTACTCCTGGGACAGGGCCTGGCCCACTGATGGCCAGCTCTGAAGACGAAGAGATCGATGTGGTGGACTGTGCAGCAGGAGCCAGGCTGGTGCCTGCCAGTGCCCCCTCAGTGTGGCCAGACCCTTCCTCAGAGTCAGAAACTGAGGTGGACATCCTCACATAGAGAGGAGGAGCAGGCAGTGGCCCATGCTGGACAGCAAGAGGCCCCTCCCAATATCTGGCCATTACCTGCCGGCACAGGCTGGCTCTCCACACGGGCTCTTGGAGCCCCTGTACTGGGCCTTGGGAGCCAGGCAGAAGTCTAGGGATTTCCACGGGTAGAAAATTAGAAACTCAAAAGTACCTTTTTTCTTTGTAACCCGTTTTCCAGTTATGACAAGTCAGAAAACTGTCACCAACTCTAATGGGCCACAGGCACCGGTAAGGAGACACCTAGCCCAGCAAAGGGGAGAAGCTGAAAGGAGTACCCCGAGGCAGGGCTCCCCTGGCCATCATTAGCCACACCAGCTGGGTAGGATGGACACATGTCCAGCACCTGCCTGCTTGTTGGACTCCCTAGTGCCTGCCAGAAGTCTGGCTAACAGCGCTCCACAAAGCTGGGAAGATCCGCTTGTCACCATTTCCAAGAAGTGAATCGGAAAAGGTACAGTTGCTTTTCTTAAAAATTAACTTCCTTTACTCACTTAGTTTTTACAAGCATTTCACATGCTTCACCAGAGGTCCTATGAATTCCTGGCTAGATGGGGACCTTAGGTTATAAAAAATAAAAAGGTTCACCAACCCCATCCATCCATTACCGTGATTTTTTTATTCTCACTCAAATACTGCATTTCACCTTTTATTAAACAAACTAAATGCAAACAGTTTACAGCGCCTTGCTGGGGCTGCCTCATATGAGCACTCGTTTCTGGGGTACCAGAGGCCATGGCTTCAGGGCCATGACTGAAATTTGGCCATGTCCCATCACAGACGCCCCGACAGCACCAGGAACAGAAACGCTGCAAAAACAAGAAAGGAGGTTAGATAAGATGCAGGCGCTCTCAAGGACCTGGGAAGACCCACCCTCACCCCATCCCAAATCCGCACACCCAGGAGCTGGAAGACCACCCTTGCCCCAAAACTCCGCCAGGCACCGCAGAACTCAGCAGAGCCATAGGGGGCGCTAGAGACAAAGAATCTTGGTAGCCAGGAGGGACAAGACTAGTGCAGAACCTATTAAGAGGAGTAGCCCTGTGCAGTGGTGGCACACCTGTAATCCCGTCACTCAAGGCTAACGCACGAGGGTCGCTGCCTCGGTACTGAGTTTAAGGCTAGCCTAAACTCTCCCAAGAAATAAATGAAAAATGAAGAACTGTAACAAAACCCAGAAAAATGTGGGGGGAAATAAGTAACAGAAAAGCTGCTGCCAGCAAATCAGAAAAATCACTTATACTAAAACAGGTAGTAAAGATTAGCCTATGCACCAACTTACCTCAGTAAAATTATGAGTAAATTTAAGAGAAAATCAAGCAGTTGAAATAGCCACCAGGTCTACGGCCACACCACCCTGAACCACCCAACCCCGTCTGAAATAGTCACCAGGAGGGCGGAAATGAGGTTTCAGAAAACCGCAGTACAGGTCCGCACATTGCGAGCAACAAACAACGCCAGCCAATTCCAAAAGGCTCAAATCCGGCCTTATTAAACTACCAATTCTACCGGAAGTAGCGGGGCCTTGGGACACCCAGACCCCGCCTCGTTTGGGGGCAAGGCGAGGACTGAGCGCGCGGCGGCGGCCCGCTTTCCGCGCCCGCCCGGGGCCGGCCCAGACGACGCCCTCGCCCCGCGAACCTCAGCCGGGCTCCGGCCGCACTCCTACGCGAGGTGCCTCTTCAGCTCCTCCACCACGGCCTGCGGCTCCGGGAACTTGAGTCTGCGCGGCGGCCCCTTCCCGATGCCCGTCCAGAGCTGGGCGCCTGCGGAAGCCCCAGTGAGGCGGGTCCCAGGACTCCGCGCCGCCGCCCCCGCCCCCGCCCGGCCCCGCCCACTCACCGCCGCCGTCCGCACGCCGCAGCGTCACCTCGAAGCTGCCCCTCCGCGGCCGCGCAGGGTTGAGCGCCACCGCCAACTGTGGAGCCGCCACGCGCAGCGCCTGGCTCAGCGCCGCGGCCTGGCGCGCGTACACGCGTCAGCTGGTGCTGCGGAGCCGGGGTCGGACTCAGGGCCGGGGTCGGAGCGGGGGGCGCGGGGCCGGGGGCGCGGGGGAGAGGGACGGAGACTAAGGGCCTGAGACTGGGGGAGAGGCGGAGACAGGGCCGGAGACTGGGGCAGCGACGGGAAGGATGGCGGGGCTCGGGGACGCAGACGCGCCTGGCCTGAGCCGTGCCGCCCGCGACGCTCACCAGTGTTCGATGACCACCTGGGCGTCCGCCGCATCCGCCCCGCTGTCCACCGGCTCCCCTCGCTTCTCCTCAGGGCCAATTTCCGCGGCCTCGGCCTTGCGCTTCCTCCCGCGAGGGGCCATGGCGCCGATACTGCGAGGCTGGAGTCTCCACGTGAACCCGGCCGGAAGCTCACTGCGTGGTCGCTCGCGACCCTTTTGTTGGGGGCGGGACCCGACTTCCGGAGGCGGGACTACCGGTCCCTGAGGGTTGGGGGCCGACTTCCGTACCGGGTTTACAGCCTTCCGTGGGTGGGACTACCGCTCTCTGATGGGTGGAGCGACTCCGGGGGCGGGGCTGCAGCGGTCTGGGGGCGAGGCCGGGAGCATAGCCAAGAACCTAGGGCTGGGATGTCTATGTGGTCTGAGAGGAGCAGAATGCATGGCATCTCTGCGGCGGGTGCTTGGTTTTGCAGCCAGAGAAACACAAGCGCACTCAGGAAGGAGCGGGTCTTTTTATTCGGAACTTGGGGTCTGCCCACGCGCCCCTGCATCCCCCTCGAAGGACAAAGCCCAAGCGGCCCAGGCCTCCCCCTGGCGTAGGAACGCACAGCTTGCACCGCTTAAGACGCGTACCTCACACGAAGCTGCCCACCGCTAGGCAGCCAAGGCCACCGAGGGCACCCTCCCTCTCCGCAGGCCCAGTGCCACCCGCAAGCAGCCCCCAACCAGCACATGCGCAGCCCTCGGCGAGGAGGCCTGCTCGGTGCTGGGAGTGCACAGCGCAGCGCCGTCAGAGACTGCAGGCCGGCCGGTCCTATTTGAGCTTCTTGTCCTCTCCCGGGCCCGCGGGCTGCTCCTCCGGGGTGCTGTCACCAGCCTTGGACAGCTTCTTGGCCCGCTGGTACAGCTCGTTCAAGTTGAATTCGCGGATCACATTCTCCTGCACGAAAGAGACCAACACGTCAGGAATTTAGAACCCAGGAAAGTTTTTGTTGTGTTTTGTAGGCCTGGGTATCGAACCGTTGAGCACCATCCTCAGCCTTTGTTTAGTCTCTTGATTTTGAGACAGACGCTCAGATCTGTAAGTTACCCAGGCTAGACTCCAAACTAGCAGTTCTCCTGCCTCAGCCTCCCAGAGTGCTGGGATCACAGGCATGTGCCACCACAGCTGGCTGAGGAAGCAACATCGAAAAACTGTGGAAAGGAGGAAGCAAGGCCGGAAATCTGCTTAGGCGCACGTTGGCTCTGATTTCAGCAACGCAGCCTTCGCCTCGCTGCAACCCTGCAGGACAGTCCCAGCGCTGGCCCAGCTCTGCCCCATGCACCGGCCACCCCGGGGGCCCTGTGGCCTGAGTCCCGACTGGCAAAGGCTGCACCATCAGCTGCGCAGACTGACAGGCACTGAGGCACTGTATGCAGTCCACACCCTCACAGCTTGGGTAATGGCGCAGCGGGGTCTCTGGTTTCACACCAGATCAGTGCTCCCTGTCCCGCACCCGCACACTGGGGCCCTTTCGGCACCTCAGAGAAGGTCCAGGAGACTGCGCGCCCTTTCTTGTCGATCTGCGGCCGCCGCATGACCTCCCTGCCGCCTTGGAACAGGATGAGCGTGGGGAGCTGCTTAGTGAGGGGCGACGTGCTCACTTTGTACCTGCAGGCCGGTGGGGGGCACTCAGCGCGGCTGTGCCCGCCAGAAGACGGCGCCCGCGCCCCGCTGGGCTGCCTACCGCGTGCTGACGTCAGTGTAGCGCCCCACGTCCACTTTCCCGAAATTCAGCCCTGAGCAGTTGTACCTGGGAGAACGAATGGGTCGTTTCACACCCTGAGACGGAGGAGGGGTGGGCATCTGGGCAGTAGGGTAAGGGCCAGAGTCCGCCACTGCTCACTTGAGAGAGAGGTCGGCATAGATAGGGGCGAATGATTGGCAGTCACTGGACCAGTTGGCGAAGAACTCCACGAGCCACGTGACCCCCCTGTCCCGCTCCAGCTCCTCCTGCCGCAGGAAGGGGTGCGGGACGTGGTGAGCTGGACCCCCAGTCCGGCCCCAGCCCTCACCCCAGGAATGCAGGCAAGAAGAACACTCACGTCAATGGTCTTGTCGTTGAAGTACTTGATGTACTCGGGGCCCATGTACAGCGGGGGCTTGCAGGTCATCAGGAACACTGCACGGCACAGAGCCTTCAGGGCCACCCTCACCCTCCCAGATACAGCATGCACGTCAAGTGGCCGCGAGGGCCCTCAGCGACCAGAGAGCCACTCCCGGAGGCACGCGGGGCACCCGCTCAGCCCCTTCCTCTTGGGCTCTCTTCCCCGCTGTACCAGGGAGCAAGCCTGTGCCTTCACATTAAGCTACATCCCCAGCCCCTTTATGTTGCTTACTTTGAGACAGGGTCTCAGTAAGCCCAGGCTGGGTCTGAACTTGCAGTCCTCCTGCCTCAGCCTAGAGTGCTGGGATTCCAGCTGTGCACCACAGCAGCTGGCATCTTCCCTTCTTAAAACAGCCTGTGTAGGTTTTCATCACCTGAGCTACTCTGCATCGCAACAGGGGCCATGCAGGAGAGGGGAGAAGGCAGAGAAGGCAGGGCCCTCACCTATGCACAGCGTGAGGTACAGCAGCCCCATGCGGATGTCCAGGCGGAAGAACAGGATGGCATTGGCCACCTTGCTGAACATAAAGATATTGCCCACGTGCTGCTCCACGGTGACTGAAACACAGGGCAGCAGTCAGCCTGGCCAGCAGTGCCGCCCTCTTCCCAGGGTCAGGGATGGGGTGAAGGAGGGCACAGAGTCCAGGGTCAGACTCCGCCTTGGCGTGAGAGGTAGGATCACTCCCAGCCGCCCATGCTGGGGCTGCACTCACTGGACCTGCGGTTCTTCATCATCACGATGGCGCTGAGAAACATCAAGATCTCTACTTCCCTCTGCAACAAGAGCACAGGACAAGGCTGTGCAGCTCCCAGATGCAGAGGCTGCAGCACACACAGGCCGAGGTCAGACTGAGTTCAGATCTCATCTGGACTGCATAGGGAGACCATCTCAAAAGACCAGATGAACGTGAAAACCACAGAAACCTACTGTCAGCTAAGGTATGCGGGAAAAACACCAGTCAGAAGAGCTAAGTTCATTCCTCAGCCTTGGGGGGTTTTGTTTGGTTAGTTTTTTTGTTTTGTTTTTTGAGACAGGGTCTCATTGTGTAGTTCTGGCTGAGTTTGAACTCACTGTGTATCCCAGGCTGGCCTCAAACTCACCATGCTCCTCCTGCCTCAGCCTCCTGAGTACTGATTTTGATTTTTTGGTTTTGGTTATTTGAGACAGGGTTTCACTATGTAGCCCACACTGAGTTCATCTTTCTGCCTCAGCCTACAGCGTGCTGGGTTTACACTTGTGCTCTATTACACATTAACAGTTTCTAATGCCAGTAAGGCAGAAAGATCAGTTAAGGCCAACCCAAACTGCTTAGTGAACCCTGTCTCTAAAAACAAAAGAAAACCAGGATTTGGCTCTGTCATTTCTTCCACCCCATACTCAAGAACAATAACGGACACATCCTTAGTTTTATTTGTGTTTTTGTACTGGGAATCAAGCTCAGGACCTTGCACTTGCCAAACAAGGCACTATGCCACTGAGCTATCTCCCCAGCCCTCACATCTTTAGTGTAACTTGGGAGCTGAAGGGGGCTGTGAGAGCTCCTGAAGACCTTTCCAAACCTTGGCCACCACACTTCTCTCCAACCTTTTACAGTTTAGTCTCAGAGCAAGTGAGACAATAAACAAAGACCCACACAATGATTTTGAAGAGTAAAGGCTGCAAGAGTAAGGTCCATCTGAGAAAAAGCACAGATCAGAAAGAGTACAGACTGGGTTGTCTATGGCCTTCCCTAGCATTTCTTCCTTCCTTTATTTACTTATTTATTTTGCGGTACTGGGCATTGAACTCAGGAACTCTGCGAGGAGCTATACCCCAGCCCTTCAAAAAAAAAAATTTTTGCTGGGTGTGGTGGCGCACGCTTGTAATCCCAACACTCAGGAGGCTGAGGCAGGAGGATGCTGGTGAGCTCAAGGCCAGCCTGGGCTACAAAGTGAACCCAAGGACAGCCTGAACTGCATAGCAAGACCCTGTCTCAAAAAGACAATCAATCAATCAATCAATCAATAAATAAATAAAAATTTTTTGAGACAAGATCTTGCTATACATAGGCCAGGCTGGCCTCCAACTCACGGCTATGCTCCTGCCTCAGCCTCCTGAGTGTTAGGGTTACAGGCATACGCCACCACACCCAGCCTTAAAAAATGTTTGAGCCATAGTGTCTCTGTCCAGGCAGGGCTCTTACTTGCACTCCCCCTGCCTCAGCCTCCCAGAATTTTTGGATTACAGGCCTGTACCACTGTTCCTGTCTCTTTTATATCCTGTTTATAATATGGGGTGGGGGTGGGGGTAACACTGTTATTTCAGACAAAAACTAGGACGAACCAGAATTTGAGCTTCAACCTGCAATACAAAGTATTTATAGATGAAGACATGCAAAACGGGAGTGAGAGACAACAACCAACTGAAGCAAAAACGAGGCAGGGTTTTCACGAACAGAGCTGTTGGGGTTTCCGTCCGGGAACCTCAAGGCTGGGTGCAGCCCAGTGGTAAAGCACACACTTAGCTCTGGCTTCAGTCCTCAGCACAGAAAGAGAATGATCTGTGGTCCGTCGGGAGGCCAAGTGCAGGCCTGAGGGCATCATTCTTGAAGCATGGACCAGCTACCCAGACCCTAGATTGTGTGTGGTTCAGGTCCTCCTGAAAGGCCACAGTGAGACACTCCCCAGCCTTTGCTCACCGGTGCAGCGGAGGGGACTGGGGTCGCGCTCCTGCATGGAGAGTGCGTGTGGTGACCCATGGCCTACCTGCTAGCACTCTGCAGCTGCTACTGCTGGGGGTCAGGGAGAGCCCTGGCCATGGGACAAAGCTGAGCAGACTAGTTTCAGGCTGGCCGCAAACTTCCTTACTGGCAGTCTTTCTGCCTCAGTCAACCAAATGCTGGGGTTACAGGTGTGCACCACATCTAACTCTTGTTTTTTGAGATGGTCTATGTACCCAGGCAGTCCTTGAACTCATGATCCTCATGCCTCAGGCCCTCCCAAGTGCTATTTATGTTTGAGACACGGTTTCACTACATTGCTGAGACTGGTCTCCAACTCTTGGGCTCAAGGGATCCACCAGTTTCAGCCTCCCCAGTAGCTGGAACAATAGGCACACACCACTGTGCTTGGCACAGAACTTGGGTCCTGAATGTCTTTCAAGGTCTGTATTCTTGGCTTGGTCTCCAAGGTGGTGCCAGGCGGTGTGGCCTTGTTGGCAGACGGCAGGTCCTTGGGCTCCCCTGTGGGACTCTCACCCCTTCTTGCTCTTGCTTCCTGGCATAGGTGACTCTAGCTCCACGCTTCTTCCTGAGGGGCTGCCCCGCCACCAGCTGGAGGATCCAGGGTCTGAAACCTTACACAGGGAGGCAAAAGAAAGCTTCTTCCACTCAGGAGGCTGAGGCAGGGGGATTGCGGGTCTAAACACTTGCCTGGCATCCATGAGGCCTTGGGTCCCATTCCTAGTGCTGGAGGGAGGGGATGTTCAGAGAAATTAATTCTGTAAAAGGTCTCCTATATTTACTAAGATTCTTACCACTACACACGTATACTTTTGAGTCTCATCTCCCTTACCATGATAGAGGATCTCTGGACACAGCATGGCTACTTTAGAGGAAACAAATAATACTGTCCGGAAAAGGACAGAGGTGGCAAGAGAAGGAGGCAGGAAAAGCTCAGGAAACAGGTTCTGGCAAAAGTGCAGACTCATTTTAGGCTCTGGAAGAGGCAACACAATTGTTCCAATGTGCACTCAGCCCCGCACTCCTGCCTTGTTAGTGGCTTGGTTTCAGGCTGCTTTCTTTCCAGCCCTGGGAAATGAACTCACGGCGCTGGCTTGACCACTGCGCTCCAGCCCCAGCCCTTCTAATTTTGTACTTGGAGGTAGAATAGCACTAAATTGCCGAGGCTGTCCCTGAACTTGGGATCTTCCTGTCTAAAATGCTGCTGTAGTCGGGATTCCAGGTCTGAGCCTGAGCTGGGCAGGTGGATTTGTTTACAATGTATTTTTAACTTTTTTTTTTTTCCAGTGTGTCTCAGCATGTGACTCAGCTTTGCATCCCCAGGGTCCTGCATAGTGGTTAGGAAAGAATGTGGATTCTGGAAACGTAAGGAATTAAGACAGTGCAGTGCACGCAGCTACTGTGCTCAAGGTGACACCACCAGCCTCGCCACCTGGCTCCCGGTGGGCTTTGTGGTGAGCAGCACCCTAAAGAGCTGTGCAGGTACGGTTTGGCAGGGCTGTGCATTAGTACGAATGGTGAGACGGAAACAGGCAGGAATTACACGGGGCGTGGTGGCACACGCAAGTCATCCCAGCACTCCGGGAAGCTGAGGCAGGAGAACCTCAAGTTCCACCCCAAACCAGCCAACTCAGCGAGACCCTGTCTCAAAAATTTTAAAGAAGGTCGGGGATGCGGCTCAGTTCGAGGGCGTTAACTCTAGCCCCAAAAGCGCAGGGATGGGCTCAAGACCAGACGGCCTCGGTGTTGGGCGGGAGGTGCGACCCAAGGCTGGATGACGGCGGGGCCGCCCGGAGCCCCGGCCCGGCTCCGGCCGCACCTGCGCGCAGGGACCGTCAAGGTCGCCGACGGCGGAGACAGGGGGCGCTCACCCAGTCAAAGTCGCACGGGTTGCCATCTTCGCGCTGGGTGGGGAGACCGTTGCAGAGGGGCGGCAGTTTCCTCACGAGTAGGAAGGCAGCAGAGAGCAGGGCCGACAGGAGGCAGTAAGGCCGGGCCAGCCATCGTGATAGCCGCGGCACCGAGTAGACCAGGGCAATCAGAGGGGCGAGGACCGCCATCTTCCCGGCCCTCGCGGAACCCGCCGCTCCGCCGCCTCAGTAAGGCTGGCCCTGCACCCCCGTCTCAAGACTTCATTGGACCAAATCCCGGGGATACCGCCTTTGGGCCCGGAGGTAGATCTCTGATTGGGCGTTACATTAATCCCGACCTAAAAGAGGGATCCAAGACTTCATTGGTTAATCTAGCTGTCGCTTTTCCAACCTAAGTCATTTCATTGGATATGTCACTTTGACGAGCCCCCTCCGAGACGAGTTTAACATGCTTAGCTAGCACTTCCCGAACGTTTTCAAGGAGCGACGGAAGTAGTCGCCGGAAGAAGGTAGGCGTGGCCCAATGTATCCAATGACTGGAGCTCCCTACAGGAAGAGGGCGGTACCCACTCAAAGGATTACCCAATGAAAATCACTAACGCCCTACAGAAGAGCAGCGCCGGGGCCGAGGGGACGATGGAGAATTTCACGGCGCTGTTCGGATCTCAGGCTGACCCACCACCGCCCCCAGCAGCACTCAGCTTCGGACCAGGAAAACCTCCACCCCCACCTCCGCCTCCTCCGGGCGGGGGACCCGGCACGGCGGCGCCCCCTACCGCGGCCACGGCTACCCCGGGTGCAGACAAATCAGCGGCCGGCTGTGGCCCCTTCTACCTAATGAGAGAACTACCAGGTGCGTACTAGGCCTGGCCGAAACCAGCCAATCAGATCAGAGCTAGGGGTGATGGGCGTGGCTACCGTCCTGCCGCGGAAGGTGCGAGGTAACCTAGGCAACGCGTGTTCAGTTCGTGCTGATCTAAGAGTGTTCGAATTCACAACCAAAGGGTTAGCTTGAATGTAGGACGCAGTGGAGTGGGTAGGTGGGCATCTTGGGGGCGGTCTTTCGCTCTAAATTCAGGCTCTGTCAACTGACGCGTATGGTTTCTAAAAAAAAAAAAAAAAAAAAAAAACGATCCAGGGCTTGAGTTTGAATCTAAGGTTTGTCTTAAGCCTGTCGCAAATTTCACACAGGAAGCTCTGAGGTTTCTGAGCTAGGAGTGCTGCTTTCTGAAAGTACCTGGAGGATGTGAGGTAGAAAAGCCATGAGGAACATAAGCAGGACTTGGAGTTTCTTTTTCTTTTTTTGGGGGGGTGCTGGGACTCAAACTCGGGACCTACGCTCGCCAGGCAGGCGCTTGTACAGTTGAGCTACATCCCTGGCCAGGATTTGGAGTTTCTAGGAAAACATTGACTCTGCATAGAATTGATGAAGGAGTTGCAGATGCAACATTTTTTCAGGAGAGGAGTCAGTGCTGGGGAACAAGATTTGTCCATGACCTTCACAGAACTAATGGCCAGAATAGGAAGTTAAGCTCTTCCAGGGTTTACAGGCAGCCCAAATGCCTTCCTGCTGGAGTGGAAGCACAGGGCAGCGGTGCTGGCTGGAGATGAGGCAAGGTCCCACCTGCGCCCAGCCCGCAACAGCAAGGAAAAGCACCTGACTGCTTAGCAGACGGCGGCTTGCGTGTGCGGTACTGCCTCTGCCTTCCAGCAGTTCCTGGGCCGCTTTGGTCAGCGGCGCGCTCTGTGTCCATCCCAGTGCAGATGAGGCCACAGTGGACCTCAGCAAGGCGTTAGGAGGGTGACACAGAAGGAGCGGAGACTGGAGCCCAGCCCAGGCAGTGTGCTGAGACCCAGTCTCGAGGTTAAAAACTGAAAAGGGCCGAGGAAGGCAATGTGCCGCACCCCCACAAACCTACTGGAAAAGCACTTTCCACCTTTCCAGGCTCGGCCTTGGCACAGTGCTGCCGTACTCCGCACCGCCGTGCTGGGCTGTGAGGTGCTGTTGCCCTGCTGAGGTCAGAGGAAAGAATTCGCTGCATTTTCTGAAACGTCCGCATGACTGTGTTTACACAGAGTCATTACCGCTCCGGCTGTCGGTTTATTATACATTATGGCAGCTCCAGTGTCCTTATCCAAAACCCTTGGGATCAGAAGTGTTTCAGATTTCAAGCTATTTGCATACTTTATTCTAACCTAAAAATCTGTAACATTTAATTTCCGAATTTATTGACTGCTTTTGATGATACTGGGGAATGAATCCAGGGAACACTGAGATACATACCCAGACTTTTTTTTTTTTCCAGTACTGGGGATCGAACTCAGGACCCTGCGCTTGCTAGGCAAGCGCTTATTCCACTGAGCTATATATCCCCAGCCCCAGACTTTCTTTTTTGAGAAAGGCTTTCACAGAGTTTCACAGGCTGGCCTTGAACTTGCTATCGTCCTGCCTCAGCCTCCAGAATAGCTGGGATTACAGGGGTACAAAGTGCATCCACCCGAAATCAAACTTTTTGAGTGTCCTGGTGGAATTCAGTGTTTCCACAGCATCTCCATCAGATTTTAAAATTAGGCTTGCTCAGCCTGTATTTACTTTTGCTGTGTTTCTTACTTTAGAAATTGAAAGCTTGTCACTTCCCACTTAGAAGTATCTGCACTTAGGTGGCAGCGCAGCCCTGGCCTCCCTCCGGGGCCAGGGCCAGTGCAGATGTCAGCTGGGTGCTGACCTTTGCGTCTGCCCTCGGCCCTGCAGGCGGCACAGAGCTCACGGGCAGCACCAATCTAATCACGCACTACAGCCTGGAGCAGTCCTACAACAAGTTCTGTGGCAAGAAGGTCAAGGAGAAGCTGAGCAACTTCCTGCCAGACCTGCCCGGCATGATTGACCTGCCTGGTTCCCATGACAACAGCAGCCTCCGCTCCCTCATTGAGAAGCCCCCGATCCTGGGCGGTTCCTTCAATCCCATCACAGGGACCATGCTGTCTGGCTTCCGGCTCCACACCGGCCCAGTGAGTCCCGCTGGGGGGGGGGCATGGGGAGGTTATAGGGGGCACCGAAGGTTGCTCTGCCCCCATCCAGCCCCTCCTGGTGCACTAAGCAGACACTGCATGTGGGAGCCAGGCCCGTGCTCCACTCCCCTGAGCGGCCCGTGTCCCTGCAGCTGCCGGAGCAGTGCCGCCTCATGCATATCCAGCCTCCCAAGAAGAACAAGCACAAGCACAAGCAGAGCCGCACCCAGGACCCGGTGCCCCCTGGTGAGCAGCCCCCCCACACCCCTTCTCCCAGGGAGGAAGTGGGTGCGGGGTCTGGGCCACCTGTGGAGCAGCGCCCAGAGAGCAGGGTTTGTAGAAGTTGAGGAGCCTGAGCTGAGGTGACAGCATCTTGTGTCTCCCACAGAAACACCTTCAGACTCGGATCACAAGAAGAAGAAAAAGAAAAAAGAAGAAGACCCTGAACGCAAAAGGAAGAAGAAAGAGAAGAAAAAGAAGAAGGTAGGGTGTCGGCCTCTGCCTGCAGCCGGGGCTTGCTGGTCCCACTTGCCAGGCGGCGTCCCGGCCACAGGCTGGCCCAAGAGCAGGCACAGGGGCATGTGGGGTCTTCTGGGGGCTGCTCTGGGGGTTCTTACCCGCCCTCCCTGTTCCCCAGAGCCGACACAGCCCTGACCACCCGGGCATGGGCAGCTCCCAGGCCAGCAGCAGCAGCAGCCTCCGCTAACAGGACGAGCAGTCGACGGGATGGGATGGCTCCTCCTGCCTAGGTAGCCCTGGTGCCAGATGGACAACGCAGGCCAGGCCAGAGCCAGCCCCTTAGGAGGGAAGGTTGTGCTTCCACAAGCCCCGCCCCGTCGCTTCCTCCTGGACCATTCTTCCTCTCCCAGGGAGCATTTTGTTTCTCTCTCTTTCCTTTGTGCAGTTTGTCTGATTTCAGGACTTGTTAGGGTTTTTCACTAAAAAAATTGACATCAAACTGATTGAAGCGTGTCTGCCTGGGAGGAGGTAAGTTAGCTGGGTGCAGGCCTGTAACAACAGCATTGTGGGAGGCTGAGGCAGGAAGATGGAGTTTGTTAGCAACACTATCTCCAAATAAAAAATGTTTAGAAAGGGCTTGGGACATAACTCAGTGGGAAGGCCTTGGGTTCAATCCCAGTACTGAAAGAAGGAAAAAAGACCTACGTGCCTTTCTCCAAGTCAAGACTTAAAATGGCAGCGGTCCAGGGATGGGGCTCAAGTGGAGTGCTTGCTTTGGCACACACAAGGCTGGGTTCAATCCCTGGTACCACAAGAAAAGGACAGCAAGGCTGGGGCTGGTCTGGGCTCTGCGCTGTCCCGAGCCAGCAGAGGCAGCCTGGTGAGGCAGCACGGGCTCACTTTCCCAGCAGACACCAGCGCCCTCCCAGTTGCAGGAACCTCTAGGCTCCACCTGAGAAGCAGCACATTGACCCTGGCCACATGTTCTGGGTCCTTTTGTGTGGAAGCAGCAGCCCACTGAGAAGCACCTGTCGTGCACATGTCTCAGCAAGCGTGTTCTGAGGCAGAAGCACGTGGCCTTGGAAATGAGCTCCCAGCAGGCAGGCAAAGGCGCCTGCTGCTCTCTCAGGACATCTGACTTCCCTGTCCCTAGGTTAAGGCAAACCTACCAGCAGAGCATAGACTAAAGCCTTTGCTTTTTTTGGTAGCAGGCTAGGTAACAGAAAATGCAGCGTAACTGGAAGCCAGGTGCACCAGGTGTGGCTACGCACTGCATTGGTGCAGCCCAGGTGTGTCCCATGCTGGGCGTCGTCACCGCACCCGGGTCGGGACAGGAAGCCTTGCCCAGCTCAGCCAGGCTTGCGGGCAGGAGTGCATGTTCAGACGGAACCAGCAGCAAAAGGAGCCGCTTCCCAGGAAAAAAGAAGAGGAACCCGGACCCAAGGCACGCATCCTCTGTGCTAGAAACGATCAGCTTCAGTGCCAGACTGTTTTAGTTTTTTTTTTTTTTTTTTTTCCCCCAGTAGTGGGGACTGAACCCTGTACCTTACACACGTGTCCTCCCATTGAGCTTTTTTTTTTTTTGAGACAAGGTCTCACTAAATTGCCCTTAAACGTGCCATCTGCCTCTTCAGCCTCCTGAGTAGCTGGCACTATAGGCTCCACCACTGCACCTTTTTTTTTTCAGAGATCTTTAAATTATTTTAAACTGTCTACACCCTTGTAATCCTCGTTATCAGGAGGCTGGGGCAGAAAGACTGCTGAGTTTCAGGCCATCCTGGGCCACAGAGTTCAAAGCCAGGTGAGGTACATAGTAAGACTGTATCTCAAAAACCAACTTGTTTCACCCAAACGAATGCACAGCCTGTTGTTAGGAGTTAACTTCCTCCTGTCCTGCCCGAGACGGGCTGGGACGGGAGAGGACGAGGTTTCCCTTGGGATGACTTCCGAGTACAGCCTGCCTTGACAAGACAAACACCACGGCGGGGAGCTGGTGAGAGCAGGGTTTCTTTTTATTCCTTGCTGGTTTAAAATGGCTAATCAGAATAAAAATAAATGGGCCTCTGTGGAGGCCAGGCCTCCCTGTGCAGTCCGCACCCAGCACCCGGGCCTCTGTGCGGAGGCCGGGCCTCCCTGGGCAGTCCGCACCCAGCACCCTCTGGGCTGGGCTGAGGGGCACCCAGGACAGCACAGCAGAGGGGCCTGGGCCTGCCGCTCCTCTCATCCCGTTTTTGGCATGTGATTAAAAATATTGCTTTTTGGATTCCTCTGTCCTTTGATTTTAAAATTACATCAACTGTGAAGCTGGGGAACAGTCTGGAGGGGCTCGAGAGGCCCCCTGCCCCCCCAAGAAGGCCGGCCGGTGCTGCTGCCCAGTGGGCAGGGCGAGCACTCCGACCCACTGGCTGCGGCCAGAGCAGTGGCCCTTCCTGGGGCCGAGAGCCCTCGCCACTCCTCCTCCTCCCCAGGCCTCCCCACTCCTGCCAGGCCCAGGTCCTGTTCTAGCTCGCCTGGCGCTGCCGGCTCCCAGGCGGTGATGGGGCCTGGGGGCCAGGGTCCCACTCTCCCCCTGCTGGCCTGAGGGCGCCAAGAGTTACGCTCCCTCGTGTGCCCTCCCATCTTCCCAGTCCAGGATATATATTTTCTTTGATATTTATAATATATATAATATATATATATGTACACACACACCTGGTAACGCAGAAGAGGAAAAAAATAGAATCCGTAACAATAATAAAAAAAATTATTTCTGGTTTAAAAATGATCTGGTTCCCTCCAGAGCGAGCATTGCACAACGTCCACTGAGTCTGGTGGGGAGGAGGAGGGTGGCTTCAAAGGGAGCAGGGCCGGGCGGCTCCCCAGTCTCCCGGCCCAGGCGCAGCCTGCATCCGGCCGCTCCGTCCATCCATCCGTCCCTCATCCTCCTCTGAGGGTGCTCACCAGGTCTATGGGCAGGCACCCTCAAAGGAAGGTGGTCATGGGCCCTTTGGTGTAGGCAACAGGCGCGAGCAGTTCACACAGATATCTCGTAGGTGGTGCCGCCCACCCCCGACACCTTCTTCACACCTCCCCGTGTCGGGCTGCTGAGCGGCTGCCCGGGGCCCGGCGTGGCGGGGCCCATGCTCTTGGGCTGCCCGTTGGATTTGCTGTAGCCACTTTTCAGCTGCACTTCGTCTCTGGAAGAGGAGGAGCAGCGGCGTCAGGCGGGCCAGACATGGAGGGAGTACACCCCCGCCCCTCCTTGCTGGGCCCACCACAGGCACACCTTCAGGGGGCGCAGCATCCCTGTCCCTCCAGAGCCCAACCGTGCGCACCCGCCCACTTACTTGGGGGTCAGCAGGGGCTGCAGGGCCACCTCCTCCGCCTCCGAGACGCTGGCCGGGGCTTTTTGGCTGCTGTAAGACGCGGACTTGCCCAGGAAAGGGGCAGGTGGGCCCGGCTCGGGGGACCCAAGGCCCCGACCCCGGAGCCCCTCAGGCTTGCCAAAGCGTGGCCCAGTGGGGCGGCCCAGCGGAGTCTTGGCCAGGGGTGAGCGCCTGGACTCGTCAGAAGAGCTGGTGCGTGGGGCGTGCCCAGAGCCTGGCGTAGACTGAACGCCCGAGTCCCCCACACCCGCCTCCTCATCGCGGCCCGGGAGCGGAGGTGACTGGCGCAGCAGCTTCTCACGCTCCTGCAGTGAGGCCACGATGTGGCGTGACAGGTTGTCATAGCGGACCGGGGATGGCTCACGGGGCGGGCCAGTGGGCACCAGGCGTGGGTGCCGCTCGGCCTCTCGCTGCTGGGCCAGGCGTGCTGACAGGAAGGGTGAGGTGTAGCCCAGTGGCGGCTCGGGCTCGGGCCCAGCCTGCACAGACTCGAAGTCAGGGCTGTCCGATGGTGTGCGCAGGCTGTCGTAGGACAGGCTGCCGTTGCGTGTCTGGTTGGCCAGGCTCTTGTAGGACGTGGAAGTGGTACCCTCCGAGCGGATGGACTGCAGCTGGCCCAGCTCGAAGCCCATGCCCTGGGCCGACTTGAGGCTGGAGGAGCGTGAGCCACTAGACAGGGGCTCAAAATGGAAGCTCTTGCCAAAAGTGGGAGAGCGGAAGCTCTCTGGCTCCAGGCTGGGCTCGGAGCGATAGCTGGGGTGGCGGCTGCTCTCTGCAATGGAGATGGGTTCCTTCAGGCTGTCCCCGCGGCTCAGCTGGGAAGGAAGAGCAGTGCTCAGAGACGGCTGGCTGCACCCGCTGGCCCAGGTGAGCACCGAGCTGCAGAGCGCACATAGAGGACGCTGGCAGCCGAGGACACCCAGCTGTGGGCGTGGACTCTACACTGCGACCCACGCACACCCCCTGCTGGGGGGACACCGGTGCACACGGGGTGCACACAGTCTTCTGTCCGCAGCGGCCCCACAGCAGCAAGCGGAGACAGCCAGGCCCGCCCCGCCCTTGCCGCCCTACCTTGGCGCTGGAGGAGTGTGGCATGGCTGCTGCACCGCTGCTACTGCTGCTATAGCCTGGCCGGTACTTGTACATGGTAGGTGTCGGGGGGCTGTCCTGGCCCAGCAGGCTGCTGTCTGCAGAAGCAAAGCAGGGAGCCATGTCACAACAGTGACCTTGAACCTGAAGGATAGATAGGGCAGGGGCAGCGCAGGAACAGGTCCACCCCTCAAAAGAAACACCTAGGAGCCAGGCATGGTGGTGTAACCTGGAATTCCAGCAGTCTAGGAGGCTGAGGCAGGAGGAGTCTGCCTTCAAGCCCAGTCTGGGCTGAAACTTAGAGACCCTATCTCAAAAACTAGAAAAAAGGCCAGAGATGTAGCCCAGTGTGAAGCCCCTATGGTCAATCCCCAGTACCCAGAACAGGAAAAGGAACACGCAGGGAATGTGCTTCACTGCAGCTGGGAGTCAGGGGCATACAATACTGGTGCACGTTTCAGGGCAGGCAGGCAGCAGCCCTAGGAAACCCTCCAGTCTGCCCAGAAGCCAGACGTGTCTCCCCTGAAGGGGTGGATAGCACCTGTCCTCAGCAAGCACCCCCCCCCAAAAACAACCTGCTAAGGTGATGCCACTAGGCGTCTCCCACCAGCCCAGGGCCTCACCCTCATGCGGAGCCAGGCTGAGGTGCGTTCGCAGCCCTGTGTAGCGGCTCAGGTCCGGCTTGGGTGGTGGCGGAGGCTCTGCATCTGCTGACTGGCTCTCTGTGATCTCCAGGCTGCCCTTGGACTGCACAGGGGAAGGAGGGACAGTCAGGGTTGTAGCACCTACACTAGAGAGTTCTGGGAGAGGCGTAGCAGAGCTATGGGCCACTTCTTTTCTTCTCTGAGACAGGTCTCTCCTATGTAGCTCAAGCTAGGTTTGAACTCACTTTGTAGCCCAGGGTGGCCTTGAACTCTCTGTGATCCTCCTGCCTCAGCCTCCCCAGTGCTGGGATTACAGGCGTGCGTCACCACACCCGGCTTCTCTTTTAGATTAACTCGCCTACAAAAAAGCTCGGTTTCCACTTTTCCTCCGTGTTCCCTCTCCCTTCCTTTCCCCCTCTCCACTCCATTCCCCTCCCCATCTGAGCATCTCCTCCCTGTTTCCAAATCTAATGGCGTCCTGGTCCTCCTTTACACTTCAGTTCCACCCCAGGGAGATGATGTGGCGAGAGACGGTGCCTGTTACTGGGCATCCATAGGCCGGGACCCAAGACAAAGCACGGGGACCGGCACACAGACTGTGCAAGACAAAGGACGCCCCAACAGGGCTCCACTCTGACACCGGCCTGTTCATGTGAACCAACAACCCTGTGTTCTGCTCCTATCACCTGCAAGCTGGGAAATCTTTTTACAAAGACATCACAACAAATGGATGTGGTTCTACTGCCTGAACTAGAAATCTAACGAAGGAGAAGCCTGGGACGTTAAGTGATTTGAGCACAATGACCCTGCGAGGAAGCTGCAGACCTGAGGCACATCTTGGTGTGCCTCTGAGAGGAGCACATGCTCAGCACACACAAACCAAATGGCAAACCCAATGGTGAGAATACGACCTAGGGCCAGTCACCACCCCTCACGCCCAGTGCCCTCACCCTCGTTCTCCGCAGCTCGCCCTGGACACCATTGTCTGTGATCTTCACAGTGATGTGCCCGTCCGACACCTCCGGCCGCAGGAAAGGAGGTCTGATGACAATTGCCTTCTCTCTCTTCGGTCTCCCCAGATACCTGAGTGTGGAGAGGAAGAAGGCTCCCTTCAAGCGTCCCTGCCTTCCTTTCAGAGTCCCCACTGGCCTTGGGTGACGAGCAGCACAGGCGATGCTAAAGCAGGTCCTGGTCTGTTGTGATCACTACCGGTTTCGCATTTAAGTTAGGTTGGGGACTTCTGTTTAATGGCAACTGAAGAGCCATGTCCAAAGGGGAAAATTCATTTACATCTGTGGTGAACTTCTGATGAAAAGTTGCACTAGTACAGTATTTTATCACCAGATGAAAAAAAGAGATGCTCATCTAAAAATTAATGTATTTAGAGCCGGTCATAGTGGCGATTACACCTGTAATCCCAGCACTTAGGAGGCCAAGACAGGAAGATCTCTGAGTTTGCCAGCCTGCGCTACACAGCGAGGCCCTATCTAAAGAAAAAGTAAAATAGAGCACAGCAAATAACATGGACATGTCAGACCTTAATGCAAAAATCTTGTACTGTAACTTTTATTTTTTTATTTTTACTTACTTATTTTTCTTTTGTCTTTTTGAGACTGGGTCTCACTATGCAGTTGAGGCTAGCTTTGAGCTCACTCTGTAGGCTGGTCTCGAACTCACAACAATCCTCCTGCCTCAGCCTCCCTGAATGCTGGGATTACAGGTATGTTCCACCATGCCCAGTGTACTTTTAACTTTTAAAGCCATACTGATCAGAGTGATAATCTATGGACTTAAAAACAGATGTGTAAATATTTCTGAAGAGTATTATTTGGGAGCTAAAATATAGCAACAACCAAAACAAAACAGAAGACCCTACTTATTGCCAAATACAAGACCTGCTCTTGGCCAGGAGCAGTCCAATGACAGGACAAAGCCCTGGGTTTAATCTCAAAACAAAAATACCCTAGTCCTGCAGGGGCTGCTAGTGGAAAGGCAGCAGTAGACCATTCTTGGCTCCGTTATGAACCACGGCAAGACAGGCTGGGGAGCAGGCGCCTAGCTCCAGGCCTTCAGGAGGTCTCATCCACCATCTACTTCTGTAACTCAGCCAGCTGGAGCCACAGGCTCCTGAGGGGCAGGCACCTCTCTCCTGGCAGGCTTTCACCATTCTGAGACCGAAACCCTGCACCAGAACACAGCTGGAGGAAAAGCGTGGACCGAGTGAGCACCCGGCCCAAGGGGTGCTGGCGTACCTAGGCGCTGGGGAGCTGCAGAGCACGCGGCTGACGTTGTTACAGCAGCCATTGGTGAAGGGGTTCACGCCTCCCCGGAATTTACCCGTAACCTGGAGAGGACAAGAGGGCAAGCCCGTCAGGATTGGAGCCAACTCTGCAGCAACTACCTCGGGGATGCAGAAGCAACCAAAACGCACAGCCCTACCCGGAAGCCCCCACTTGGGAGGGGTATGGCAGGGCTCTAGAGTCCGGTCCTCAGTTTGAACCCCAGCCAACTGAGGGGCAGGTTCCGACCCTGAACATCAGTTTGGGAGATCAAATGGAACCGTTTTCAAATATCACACAGTAAGACCCTCTGTAGCTGTCCACGTCCCTCATATCAAAAGGAACAGCATTCATACATCTCGCACACCCTTTGATCATCTCCAACTGCGTACAACACTGAACAGCTGCATTTGCACTGTGTTACTTGGGGAATCACAAGGAAAGCTCTATGCCTGATACAGACACAATTTTTTTTCTGAGCATGTGCCTTCGGTGGCTACGAAGACCAGGCAAACCATTAAGCTTAGCCGAACTGTGTGTGCGAAGACTACTGTTCAGGGGGTACTACCCATGTCTTAGGACTGGCCCACCAGCACCATCGGAGCCTACACACTTGCAGCCCACAGGCACTAAGAAAGGGCCCCACTCCCACCGCCCGAGGGCTGAGGCCCACCACCCCACTCCGCCCGCCTCTCCAGCAAACCACCACCACCCACGCCACCCTGGGTCAGCAGCATCCCTGGCTGGCACTGATGCCCAGATAGGACACAACACCAGCTGGCCCACTGCCCCCTCAGCAGCTTCATACCTGCTCATTGGTCGTGCGTCCCCTGGCCACCAGCACCACGTGAAATCCCGTGAGGCCCGCAACAGGGATGAAGAACAAGCCTGCCACACACATCACTGCCATGCTGACGCCACGCAGTCAAGGAGAATGTCCCAGCCCTGTGGCACCACCTTCCCCAGGACCGCACCTCCCTGGCTCCTCTCCACCGACCCACACCCCACAGGCCTGAAGGATACGTGACAGCCGTGCGGACGCCTGAGAGCTCCTCTAAATGGTAGAGGACGTAAAGGAGGCCAAAGCCAAACACGCCCATGATGTGGGCTGTCAGGGAGAGCAGGAAGAGGAAGAAGTAGCGGTAGTTCCGGCGGCCAATGCAGTTGTTCACCCAGGGGCAGTGGTGGTCAAATTCCTAGGCGGAGAGACAGCCTGAGAGGTCCCCCAACCTCCACCGGGAGGAGGGGAGGGGAGGGGAGGGGAGAGGAGAGGAACAAGCGGGGAACTCTGGAGTTGCGCGTGGTCATGTTCACCACTTAGTCCCCAAGTTAACTGGCTCTCTATGGCTCTAAGGGAGACCTTCTGGAGGCCAGTCAAAGGCCAGGGCCGGTTCTCCAGGCCAGTTCAACTTGTATGACCAAGGAACTCCAAAAGTCACAAAGAGGTAAAAGTAACATTAAAAATAAAAGCGACTGCAGAATACCCCAGGATGCAGATGTAACTAACTCTGGACACCACAGCGTGATTCTGTGGCAACAGGAGACCTCGCAGCCAGGACAGCAGCACGGTGGCTTGCGCAGCTGCAGCTGTCCACTTGTGCCCCTTTGGGGACAGTGCCCTCCTGCGACCCTGCCGTCTCCAAGCTGCTCAGATGGTTACTCCCAGGCCCACACCTGCCCCAGAGCCGGGCTGCAGGCCCCGCGGTGGCTGGCAGGGCCTGACAGTGCCAGCCAGGGTTCACGATCCGTGCTCACCTCCACGCAGTTGTCACAGACGCTGCAGTGCGAGCAGCGCGGCGGCCGGTAGAAGCGGCAGGTGGCACACCACTTCATGCGCACCTGGATGCCCTTGACCTCCACTGTTTTGTACAGGGGAGCTCGGAAGTCGTCTTCTTTGTCCTCATCCTCCTCCGCTGTGGAAAGGAAAAGTTGTCGAAACAGTTATGCCAAAAGCTGTAGGAAGCACTAGGGACATAATGATATTAAAAATGCGACTTCTCCAACCACACACTGGGCACTGCAAACAGGTACTAATGAAAATAATAAAAGGAGAGGGGAACTTGAGCAGACCTACAAGTGGAAAAATAAGGCACAGCCTGCCGTTCGCCTTGGAGTCTGATGGGTGAAAGGCCGAGGGGCCGGGCCACTCACTGCTGGGCGCAGCTGTGTAGCCAGGTGGGATTTATTTGTGTGGGGAACGGAGCTTCAGAGAAAATGACTCGGAGGGAGGGCGCTCAACATGCATAAGCTGGCATCTGCCCCACACAACAGGAGCGAACTCTATGACAGCAGTGGTCACCTTCTTCTCAAGAAACACCAGGGGCGAGCTTGCAGGACCAGTAGTACCCACAGGACGGCGTTCACTGTGGACTCCATCAGCTCCTCCCCACAGCGCCCTCCCCAGATGGCCTCCCCTCTCCAGGAGTCTCACTGACACTTTCTTTTTGGCTTTGTTTTATTGAGACAGGGTCTCACTATGCAGCCCAGGCTGGCCTTGAACTCAAGTCATCTCCCCGCTTCAGCCTCCCCTGTTCCATCGTTACGCACTTGCGCCGCCACACCTGGCCATTGTCACGGCTGTGTCCAGATGCCCCCAAACCCTCCTGTGGTCACAGGTGGGGCTTTTTGGAGTACAGGTGGCTGGACCACAGGTGTGTGGTGCTGGAACCAAGGACTCATGCTGTGAATTGACTCATGGAGCAGTACTGGGATTAAGGCTGCCCACCCTGGGTGTGAGCGCCACCCCTAAAGGTGGGCAGCCTGGACCCAACGTAAGGACAGAAAGGGGCTACTGCTGTCCCTGCTTGCTACATGCTGCTTCACTGCTTCTTCAGTGCTTCGCTGCCTTCGGCCTGCCCTGCTGTGAGCTCTTTCTCCTCTGTCATGCCCCTCTGCCACGCCATGCTAAGCCAGCCCACTAAGGACTGAACCTCTACAAACTGCGAGCTAAGTAAACCTCTCCTCCTTTCACTTTGAGTATCAGGTTATCTTTTGTTTTGTTTTGTTTTGTTTTGATTTGAGACAGGATCCCACTTCACAGTACAGGCTAGACCTGAACTCACTACATAGCCCAGTCTGGCGTCAAACTCATAGCAATCCCCCTGCCTCAGCCTCCTGAGTGCTAGGATTTGGGGGGGGGAGGGGCTTTTTTGAGACAGGGTCTTGCTGTGCAGTTCAGGCTGGCTTTGAGCTCACTTTGTAGCCCAGGCTGGGCCCAAACTCCCAACAAACCACATGCCTCAGCCTCCCAAGTGTTGAGATTACAGGTATGCACCACCACGTCCAATTGCCAAGTGCTAAGATCAGTAATGTGCCATCATGCCCAGCAAGTGTCAGGTATTTTGTCTCAGCAGTGAGAAAATTAACTATGACAGCTATATAGGGGCATAAGACTAGGTCCAGCAGACCCATCCCTTATTTTCTACTGTTGATTTGTACTTTAGAGTAATAGTAGCTGGCTGTGTGTCTCATTACCTTTCCCTGAAGGAAACAGGAAACAATCTATGTGCTCACCAGTATAACGAATGGCAAGGAATGTGTATGTGTGCAAAAATGGTAAAGTAGGATTTAGACCTGCCTTTATATTCCAGCCAACTGGTTTTGTGCATGTTTAACCAAGCATCACACAGGGTCCAACAAACCCACACCACTCCAGGATTCATTAAAAAATTTTTTTCTTTTGATTTTTCCAGTAGAAGTAGCCCAGTTCAGTACAATGGCACATGGAAAACCAGATTTGCACATTTTGGAGGACATCAGAAGTGAATCATCAGGTTACTCATGCACGGATGATGAAGATGACCCATTATGGTAAAATACCTGCTTTCACAACAGAATAGCAGTATGGGTGGATGATGATGATGATGATGATGGTGGTGGTGGTGGTGACATGGGGCATGTAAGCCAAAGTCTCTGTGACAGTGAAATGGAGCAAGAATCAGCTGATAGGCTGGGTGTGGTAGTGCATGCCTGTAATCCCAGCCCTTGGGAAGCTGAGGCAGGAGGACTGTTTTGAGTTCAAGGCCTGCCTGGGGTACAAAGTGAGCTCAAGGCCAGCCTGAGCTGCATAAAGAGACCCTGTCTCAAAAAGACAAAAAAAAAAAAAAAAAAAAAAAAAGGAAAATATTAACTAATATAGACACAAGAATGTAGACCTCCTTGATCCAGATGACAAAGGAAACAGTTATGTGAGCACAATGTGAGCACTAGTCAAAATGTTGTGAAATGGCCATGCAACCAAATGTAATGATCCAACGTTAGAACTCGGTAGGAAAATATAGCGAAGGTCTTGGCAGGGGTGAAACATATTGGACAGAATGCCAGCACTGACATTCAATGTTGGAAATTATTACAGACAAACTGCTACAAGATGCTGTGAAATGCACAAAGGCTAAAATGCAAGTAAAATGTTGTGTATGCACCAGTAGCCATATTCAAAACTGTATTTATTATGATATCTCACTTGCTGAACTGAAAGTATTCATAGGTCTGGTGTACTTAGCACAGATTTCTCATGGTGATCATAGGAATGTAAAATATAAAAGATTATAGAAAAGCAGTGGGGGCCAGGATATAGCTCAGCAGCAGAGCACCTGCCTGGCAAGCATGAGGTCATAAGTTCAATTCCCAGTGAAAAAAGAAAAAAAGAAAAGCAATAGGTCAAAATATGGCATAAAAACTTATGTTCTCATAGATGTGAAGACTTATTATGGTTTCAACTTAGCCATTTACCTTGAAACTCAACAGCAACAAGCCAAATGATGTTGTGAACAGACAGACTTACTGCTCCCATCTCCCAAACTAATCAGAATGTGACATTTGACAGTTTACCAGTTTCCACCTGATGCTGCATTTGCTAACACAGTGTAGGAATTATACTCAAGAACAAAGCAGAAATTTCAAGTGAAATGTTCTAATCTCTAAACAGAGAACCGTATAGTACAATCTTTGTATTTCAGAAAGATACAACATTGGCCTCGTATATGGCAAAGACGACCAAACTTGTATTGCTTATGTCAACATCGCACCAAGCTGGAAATACGGTAGGGAAACCTCAACGAAAGGGACGCCTGAGATGGAAACTTTCTACAACAAACCAAAGGTGGGACAGATGTTGTTGATGAGCTATGCAGCAACTATGATGCCACTGGAAACAAAGCATTTGACAATGGCTATGCTTTACTCGATCCTAACTGTGTGTGGCATAAATAGTTTGACAGTCTACAAAGAAAACAAGTGCAAAATATCACAGAGAAATTTTCTTAGAGGACTGGGAGCTCATAAGAGATCATTTACAGCAGAAGAACAACAAAATGTTTCTATGCAGGGAACTATGCAAAAGAAAAATCTTGGAGCACACTGGTGAGCTGACATGTGAACAGCATAGCAAAAGACAGGTGCAGCACAGCAAAGACCTACTACAACAGGAAAACAAAAACGATGTCAACTGCCCCACAGGAAGGACAGGAGAACAAAACACACACACTGTCAGTGCACATGAGATGTGTGCGTGGAACTCGGACGCCTGCCTTGGGTGTGACAGCTGAGACAGAGCTTATTTCTGTGGTGGAGTTCTGTTGGTATTTTTATTATAGTTCATATAGGAATTTATTTCCGAAGTTATCTTTTACATTTTGTAAGAAAGTACACAGCTGCTGCAAATATGTTAGTCTATTCTAAACACGCAATACATATTAAGAATTTAATACTTAATTTTATTGATTTTTATGTTCCTATTAACTATACATATATTAAGAACCTCCAGACAAGCCGAGCGTGGTGGCTCACGCCTGTAATCCCAACACCCAGGAGCCTGAGGCAGGCGGATCATCATGAGATCAGCCTAGGTGACAAAGTGAGCTCAAAGCCAGTCTGAACTGCAAAGCAAGACCCTGTCTCAAAACGATAAAAAAAAGAACCACCTGACAAAATGGCAAGACCACTGAGATGTCAAGTATGTCCTACAAAAAGGCCAGGAAAGCAAAGCACATGTGCTGTCAGTGTGAGTGACGCCTGTGTGGGGGAAGTGCCCTGTTATGAATGCAGACTGCCTCGGGTGTGATAACTGGGGATTTCTTTGTAGCGTGGTATTGGTATTTTCACTGAAGTTCATGTAAGAATTTGTGTTGTTCTATTTTAGTCTTAGTACACAAAAAATTGATGTTGAAATTACAGCAATAAAAATTGCTTTTTTATAAACACTCGATAAATTAATATTAAAGACTTAATATTTTACTTTTGTAATATTTTTTCCTATTAAGTACTCACTAATATAATAAAACTGATAAAACTAAAATTAATAATTCATCAATGGAATATTCTAAAGAATAAAGTCCAGGGATTTTGAGCATGCATTACAACTGGGAATCAAAATTTAAAATACTGTAATTTTTTAAAAGTGGGAATGTAGCTTAGTGGAAAGGCCCTGGGTTCCATCCCCAATACAGCAACAAACAAAGACAAAAGAGAAGGAAAAAAAACACTTCACAATATGGGAAGAAAATATACCCCAGCATAACAGCAGCTCTTGCTGAGCTGTGGAAGTCCCCTGAGCACTCCCTAAAGGACGCGTACACCCACCCTCACTACTTACACAGATCTTTGGTTTCTGAGAGGTCGTCTCCCTGTATGGCCCAGGCTGGCCTAACCCTCGCTCGGGCAGGCCTCCACTGCTACCTCCCCCACACCTGCACCTACAGGTGTGCACCACCTCAGAAAGAAACCTTTAAATACAGGGCCTTTCTCTGGAAGGAAGGAACTCAAATGCTAGTTATCATGACACCTCTGATCCTGCTGCCAGAAGTGAGCGCCTTCCCATACAAGCTCTAGGGTTACAGTTACAGCTGATGGCACAATGCAGTTACTCACATTAATGTCCTCTCCAGCTTCCTTTCCAGACTGAGCAATCTGGGCACAGGGACCTCTGAGAAACAATCACCCCAAACTCATCCAGGCCCTTCGTGTTGCAGATCACCACACACACGTGATGAATGAGCTGCACTCCCAGCTTCAAAGACTGAAAGCTCCTTCCCTCGTGGACACATGTGACAGCACAGGACTGGGAGAGCTGCCACACACCCTGCCCTCCCGATTCGATTCACACCGGCAGCCCTCACGCGCGTCCCTCCCTGCCCAGGGACGCCCCGCCCAGCCCTCCAGGGAGCAGCTGCACCGAACATGCCTCCTTCTCCCACACCTTCACTGTCCTCACCCTGCCAACCGCCGGGGTCTTCTGCACCCTACAGAAGCCCTTTCATCCCCAAACTCCTGCGCCCCTTCACCCTTCCCCACCTACCTCCTTGAAGGAGGGACTCTTGACACACCGTGCTCACTACCCGCTCACGGCCTTCCATGACACCAGCCTGGAATCTGGCTGTACTTCATGCACAAACAACATTACAGTGCTCCTGTCACGACCCATGACCTCTTGATTGCCTAACCATGGGGCATCTCCACAACCCTTGACACTGCCAGCTGAGAGCTGCTCCACGAGCAGGCCTGGGTCCCCACCCTGTGCCTGTGTCCCCTCACCCTCCTCCGCTGCACATGACCAGGTGCCCTCAGGCCTCTCCCCGCCTGTCTACTTTCTCTACACAGTCTCACTCCCAGCACCTCACAGGCCATGTGGCTGAAGGTCTCTAAAACTGCTCTTTGACTCTGACTGCTCAACTGTCCACTGGGAACTCTACCTGGGTGTCGCATGAGCACCTCAGATCTGGGGTGTCTGGGGTTGGGAGTACAGCTCAGTGGTAAGAGTGCTTACCTAGCATGTACTAGGTCTCTAACAACACACACACACACACACACACACACACACACACGCACGCGCGCGCGCACGCGCAGTATACAAATACACACACAACAAAAGGAATGGTAATGTAGCTCAGTGGTAGAGTGCTTGCCTAGCTCGCATGAGGCCTTGGTTCAACTCAAAGAACTGGAAAACACTTTTAAATAAACAAGTGTGGGGGCTGGGCATGGTGGCACAAGGCTGTCACCCAGCACTCGGGAGGCTGAGGCAGGAGGACCGTTGTAAGTTCGAGACCAGACTGGGCTGCAAAGTGAGTTCAAGGGTAGCCTGAACTGCATACCAAGACCCTGTCTCAAAAGACAGAAAAGAAAAAAGAAAAAGCGTAGGGGGTGCATACCTATAACCCCAGCATTCTGGGAGGCTGAGGCAGAATTCCAACCTAGAATCCAGCCTGGGCCACTTAATGACATAGAAGACCCTGTCTCAAAGTCCTTTTTCTTTTTTGTTTTGAGACAGGATTTCATTACGTAGTCTAGGCCAACCTTGAAATCACTAGCCCAGCTGGCCTCAAATTCATGAGCATCCTTGATTCTCAGCCCTGAGTGCTAGGATTACAGAGGTGTGCCACCATGCCCAGCTGTCTCAAAATTTAAAGGCTGGGTATGGGGTGTAGTTCTGTGAAAAAGACCTAGGTACAACGCCCAGTACCATAGAAAAAAAAGAAAGAAAAAAAGAAAACTTAAGTATGCCTGAGAGTATTCTGTCTTCCCTCCCTACCTGTTCAATATTTCTGTAACTCATGTTGTGGTTTCTAAAAAATCAGCACCCAACCTAGGCCACATGTTAGCAACCTTGAAACTACCGAGACAACTCCTCCCCTCTCCTATGCACACAGCACAGAGCGGGCAGAGCACAAACAGGTACGCAGCATCCGAGGAAGCGCAGGGTGAGCACCTTCACCGCCCACCCCACCCCACCCATACCAGGGAGGCTGCAAGAGCAATTCCCTGGCCTACACGGGCCGTACCGCTAAACCCAGGCACAAGCTCAGCCCTCCCAGGTCTGTATTATCTATCACCACAGCCACCAGAAGTACCTGTCCATTTTTAAGAGAATTATTTTTGTGAACGGAAATCTGATCTTAGGACTCCTCCACTTAGATACCGCTTATCGTCAAAGGAAGAAATGTCATCTTCATAACTGGCCATATAACATTTAACTCACAGAGACCTCTGAAGCCTGGCTCTGTGTCTCCTCCTGCCTCCCCTGGTCTCACCCTGCCCTGGACCCTGCCATCCCACTGAGTTCACCATTTCATGGTCACACTGCTTCGTCTGTACAAATTCCCCTCCACAGCCAGGTGTGGTGGCACACAGCATTTAGGAGACTGAGGTAGGCAGATCACAAGTTTAAGGCCAGCCTGAGCTACATAACTGAGTTCAAGGTCAGCCTGAATTATTAACTGGAGATCCTGTCTCCAAAACAACGTAAGACCACCGCCCTGCCCTCCAGCATGGGCCGAGTGCCATCCTTCCCACTGCTCTCAGCAGTGCTTCCCTATTTCTCCGGGCAGAGCCGACAGCCCTCTTCCTGTGCTCACAGAACATGCTCGTGCCTCCTGCTGTTATCAGGGCCCAAGACATCACTGGAACTACTGTACTCACAACCCCAATCAGCCTCCATGCCCGAAATAACACTCTTACTGAGGGAAGAGCTAAAAACTCCAAGGCCTGACACAAAGTGAGTTAAAGGAAGTAGTGGTAACATGTACTCCTCAAGACCTGACCCTGATTTCTAGCCTGAAAACTTCAGAACCACCCCACAATCCTAGGACTCTAAGATTGGTAGGGTGTTCCCAAGGTGACAAGGAGCTTCCAAGAGAGCTTACCTCGAGGGAAAATCCCTGGGTCCATGAAGGTGGCCATGCTGAAGTTGGCCAGCACAAAGAGAAACATGATCGCATTGTAGATGGGCACTGCAGGCGACACATACAGGCTCAGTCCTGGACACCTGCATAGAGAATACAGAAAATGAGGGGCAAAAACCATACTCAAAAATCTGTAAGGATTCAGCTACTAAATCAGGCATGGTGCTGTACACCTTTAATCCCAGCACACTGGGAGGCTAAGGCAAGAGGGAGATCACAAATTCAAGCCCAAACCATGCAAGTTAGAGATCCTGTCTCAAAATACAAAGGGTTGGGGCTGCCGCTCAGGGCAAAGACTCTGGATTCAGTCCCCAGTTGTTATGGCCTGTCCAGTTGTCCCTCCAGAGCCTCCTATGGTCATAGGTGGAGCTCTCCAGAGGTGGCTTGGATGCAGGGTGTGCAATGCTGGGATTAAGGGTGTGATGCTGGGATCGATCCACGGTGTCATGACAGGATCAAGGCTGCCTTGCCCTGGGGGTGGGTGACAGAAAGGGAGCTGTGCAGTCATGGCTTGTCGCTTGCTTCTGCTGCCTTCCACCTCCCACGACAGACTGTTTCTCCTCTGTGGTGTCCCTCTGCCACGCCACCCTGCCTTGAAGCCAGCCGACTTTGCACTGAACATCTATAAACTGTGCTAAATAAACCTTTCCTCTTTTTTTTTTTTTTTTTTTGGCAGGACCAGGGATTGAAGTCAGGACCCTGCACTTGCCAGGCAGGCACTTATTCCACTGAGCTATATCCTCAGCCCCTTAAAACACAAACACTGAAAAAAAAAAAAAATTCAGCACTACCTGATCATATAAATTGCAGGTGGAGGGCAGAGCAAGGGTCTTGTTGTTTTGGAGACAAGGTCTCATGATGTAGTTCGGGCTGGCCTTGAACTAAGTGCAGAGCCCAGGCTGGCCATGCACTTGGCCAAGTGTCCTTACCTCCTTACTAACCCACATGAGAACAGGACTGGGGAGGTAACTGTCACCAGTTGTGCTCCCTTCCCTACCCAGCCTAGGTCTCCTGGACCCTGGTCACGGCCCACTGCCCCCCGCCAGCTCCCCACAGCCTCCACACAGCTCTCAGGCTGCCTCTGGTTTCTCCGCTGTATCAGGTATTCCTGGGTCTTACTCAACTGCAGGATTAGTCTCAAGTTGGGAAAGTTAAAAGAATGCAGACAAGGGTGACTATCAAGTCCCCACCCCCATGACACTGGAACACAGGAGGAGCGGGAACAGACTCCCAGGCCAAGAAAACCCTAGGCCCAGAGGGGAGGGACTGGCTACATGTCTGCAGTGCTCCCCTGAACTCCCACAGAAACAGCTTCACCCTGACTGGGAAGAAGTGCGCACGCCCTCATCCAGGGTTAGCTTGAGGCGCTCAGACTGCCCCCACAGGCCTCCTGGAGTCCCAGTGTCAGAACTTCTGCTGGGAGCCAGGCTCCGAGCAGCAGCAAATGCCCCTTCTCCCGCCTTGGCACTGAAGAATTTCCCACTACAAGATGGGACAAATGCCCTAATCTGCTTACAGCTGAGAACTTAATCTCCAGATTCGGGGCAGTATCTGTCCTTGGGCCCTGGGTCTGGGCCAGCCAGAAGAAAGAAGTGCTCCCTAAAGGGAAGGAGGGTGGGCCAGGAGAGCCAAGAGGACTGCAGCACTAAACACGAGGCCTTGTTGGAGACAGGGATCTGCCCCTCAGATCCAAAAGCAAAGCTGGGCAGAGATTCACAAAGGTTTGGAGGCCCTGAGCTCCCCAATGAAATACTAAAACAAAAGTCAAAAAGCAGAGACAAAATGTCACAAAGTAACTCACAATCTTCACTGCCACTGTCCATGTTACCAAATCCCACTCTGCCATTCATTCAAAAAATCTTAACTACTTATATGCCAGGCTTTTAAAATGCTTAATTCTGTGCTTCTTGTGATACGTGCTGTACCTGGGAGACAGAACAGTGACACTGGAGCAAGACCACTGATCTCACAGAAAACAGCCCCAAGACCTTGTCTCAAAAAGACAAAAAAAAAAGGGGGGGGGGGCTAGGCGTGGAAGCACACACCAGTAATCCCAGCACTTGGGAGGCTAAGGCAGGAGGATTGTTGGGAGTTCGAGACCAGCCTGGGCTACAAAGTAAGCTCAAGGCCAGAATGAACTGCATAGCGAGAACCTGTCACAAAAAGACAAAAAAAAAAAAAAAAAAAAAAAAAAAAAAAAAAAAAAAAAAACAGCCCTAGTCAGTCTTGCCCTCTTGGGACCAGCTCAGGTCCCCAGTGGCCTTCTGGGCTCCTCAGGAGGAAGAGGGAGAAACTGGAAACGAGTTACCCCAGTCAGAGCTCCTCCTCAGCTCAGCTGTGGCTTCAGTTTACACCTGGAGACAGGAGAAAGGGTGACTCACTCCCCTCCCACAGCCTGGGAAGATAATTGGAAGGAAAAATAAATTGAATCCTTACAGCACAGAGGTGCCTGTGACTTAAAATTCCTAGCATTGGCCACAAGGACTTCTAACCCAAGCAAGCAAACGAGGCCCTTCCAGCCCAGAGCAAAACTGAAGTAACTAAGAACAACTCCAGCACTGATCGCTGGTCACACTCGTCCTACAGTTGTCTCCAAACACAGTAACTCACCCGGTACCTGGCATGTGCTGCCAGCCCAGCCCTGGATGAGGAAGCCTACCCGATGGGCTTCTCGATACCAGCCCATCCCAACTCAAGCGTGTGAGCCTGGAACCCAGTTCCAGTACCTGTTGCCAAAATAAAGCTCGCCTCCACTGTGGCAGGATCTACAAGTGACAAGGATGACTCAAGCTCAGAAGCGGCATCTTCTACCCTTAGCGCTCAGGAGGGAACGCACACTGCCACGGGGCACACACAGCAGAGCCTGTTCTGGCCACTGCCCACGCTCCGCCTGGCTCCCAGAGTGGCTCTCCACTGCCCCTGTGCTTTGACAGACGCTGAGATGACTGCCAGTGGCTGCCAGAATCTGCTGCCTTTGATGGGGGTGGCGATCTAGAGCAAAGAGAGGAGCTGCCTGGACCTGTCCTCAGACTCATCAGCATAACCACAGGGCACCTGCAGCACGGGGAGTGGCCAGCCTGGAAGGCAGGCTGAGTCACTGAAGGGTTCCCAGGCTAAACCGGCCAGGCAGAACAGGTTTTTCTGCCCTCCCGCTCAGCACTCTGTCCCCAAGGCCAAAGGCAACCCAGGAGGGGGCTTCAGTATCCAGTCCTGAAACCCAGCCTCCCATACACTTCCCAAGTAAAAACTAGAAAGTTCCTAGAAAGAAATGCAAAGCAGACACAAGGAGCTGTGGCTTTTAATCCCGCCTCAAATAATGCTTCACTTGCAGCCTTGCGTAACCCACATGCAACCCTCAAGCTTGCTACTTCCGCTACAGAAGACAAATGGGAGAGCGAAGCAGAACATCTGAAAAGATCCTGCATGTCTTAATCAGCTGGCTTACTAAACTGAGCATCCTGGACATAAGACGCAAGGATCACTAATTACCGAGCACCACCACTCCTCACTGCAGCCCACACCCTTAACTCCACTTCCCCGGCCACAGAGGTAGGGACCCAGGACACTGAGACAGAGGCTAGCAATGGAGGCCAGGACTATAAATCCAGCCCAGGCCTGGCACACAGCTGGAGTGTGCGATGCTCCTCACTGTCAGACCAGGCTGGAGCGAGGACTCACTCTCCACCCTAGGGGTCCCTCATCTAGCAGGACTTTGTCAAGACTCTAGGACAGCAAAGGCAAACTTTTTAGAGCTCTCACTGATGCAAACAGCCTGCTGCAACACGCAGGCCACAGGTGTGCCACCACTGCTATATGGGAAAAATTTTCTCCTCACATAGGGGATCCATTTCTCTTAAGACTTGCCCTGCAGCCAGGCGTGGTGGTACACAGCTGGAATCCCAGCACTGGGGAGGCTGAGGCAGGAGGATCACTGTGAGTTTGAGACCAGCCTGGGCTACAGAGTAAGCTCAAGGCCAGTGTGAACTGCATAGTGAGACCCTGTCTTAAAAAAAAAAGACTTGCCCTGCATCCAGGGATGGTAGTGCATACCTATATCCCAGCATGCACGAGGCAGGATGGTTTCAAGCTAGAGGTTAGACTGCCCAACCCCCTGCCTCAGAAAAAAGCAGAGCAGCACAGGCCTACATCCCAGGATTTGGGAGGCTGAGACAGGAGGATTGAGTTCAAGACCAGCCTGGACTACACAATGAGATGCAATATCAGGGCTGGGGATATAGCTCAGTGGAATAAATGCTTGCCTAGCAAGCGCAGGGTCCTGAGTTCGATCCCCAGTACCGCAAAAAAAAAAAAAAAAGAGAGATGCAATATCAAAAAGCCAAACCAAACCAAACCAAGCAACAAGCCCCCCGCAAACCCCACTTCCTCTATGTTTCTGTAACCTACACTTTCCAGCAACTGAATGCCATAGGCAGAGCCTAGGCACTTACTCCTGCAGAGGAAAACCATGTGGGAAAAAGGAAGGAAGCACCACTGCTCAGTGAACTGCCTACGTCACAGAGCCACGCCCACTCACCAGGCGCTAGCACCTGGGCAAGGAGGGAGGAGAAGACAGAAAGGCCGAGGCTGGCCCAGTCTACAGCTGCAAGGGCTGGAAGGGGCCCGATGGGGCCCCCAGATGAGGCCCCGAGATGAGGCCCCTAGAAAGGCGCTCCAGTTTCTGGCTGGGCCTGATCTCTAGCCTAGAGGCTCACCCAGAGCACAACCTTCCCTGACAGCTGCAGAAAGGTCAAACAGCACTGAGTAATACCACTGGCAGCAGGAAGAAACTCCAGGAAGATCAACTGGGTGATTTTAAGGGGGCTGCCAGGAGCCTTAAGGCCTCAGGGAACCCCCAAAACACAGCAAGTAGCTAAGCCTTGACGCCAGCCTTATGTGGACCACAGCATGGCTGTCTCCTGGTGTGTACACACACACACGCACGCACGCACGCACGCACGCACGCACGAGCGTGCGCGCGCCCAGGTAGGATTTCTCCTGAAGAAGGGTCATGCTGCTTAACCAACTCCACTTCCTCACTGAGAAAGAAAGAGCTCCAGGCCGCAAGGGTTAACACACTTAGCAAATCATCTCCTGACCCCCATTATCATCCCCATTATCATCGCCTCACTCGCACTGCCCTGTCAGCCCCAGCAGTCACCTGAGCACCTCCTGGGCGGAATGTGGGTGCCCCAAGGGGCAGCCTCCTCTCCCCAGGAAGAGGGAGGACATGAACTAGGACAGCACTCCACAGCACCCGTTTCAATTTAGCCTGGGACTGCCTTGGGGAAGAGAGGGGCAGAGCTAGCTCTGGCGGCAGGCTTCAACTGCTCCGTCCAAACCTCTCTGGGCAGAAGAAAATCACCACTTCTCTGGTGACCAAGCCCAGTGGTAATTTCTGCTCAGAGCTTTCCACACTTGACAGAGAAACATGGAGGCTAAGCTGCTCCTAATTAGCTGAAGCCTACGTGCCTCACTAATTATGTCTACCAGCTCAGAGACGCTTCCTCCCCCTCCCTGTCCTCTAGGTCCCACCTCAGCCTGCCCTGGAACAGGAAGAGGCAGCTGAAGGCAGAGAAGGACAGGGAGGCAAGGAGGGCAGAACGCAGGCCTCCTGGGCACCCACTGCAGGCGCCTGTGCTGCCTCCCCATGTCAACCCAGCAGCACCTTCTGAGGCTGCCTATGGTTCTCAACAAGGAGCTCTCCCAGGACTTGAACCCCAAAATGGTTACATCTACAGGGCACTAGTGTTTGAGAATAATTGCCCCTTGGCCCAGACATGAGCTTAGATACCGAGAGAACAGAAAGACGAGGTACAGAGCCAAGCAAGAAAGGACACAAAGGGTGCCTGTGCCTCAAGGTGGGCAGGGGACCTCAGGGATGAAAGGAAGCCAGAGGCGGACGCAGTAAAAACTTCACCACAGACCCAGGCTCCTCTAGCTGTGGGTCAGACGCAACAGTTCTAAACTGCACCAGCTGCCAGGGGCTGGTGACATTGAGGCCAGCCGGGGCTACACAGTGAGTCCAAGGCCAATCTGATCTACACAGTGAGACCCTGTCTCAAAAATAAAATAGTCAGTAACATCCTCAAAACCAAGATGAACGTAATTAATTATGATGTGTTGCCAACACATACTAGTAAAAAACACATCTCCACAATCTTTTTTCCTGGGGCTCAGAGACCACAGAAGGAAGCCCCTATTTTACTGGCACCAAAGAATGAGAAAAGTAGGTTAAGTAGCTTCAACTATTAGTTGAGAAAATGCCTATGTCCACGTACAGCTCTGGGCAAACTGGTAGAACCAGCCAAACGTTGCAATGATTCCAGATCAGCAAATGAAGAATGGGGACTCTGCATGCCCTGAGGAGAACCACCACTCCCTCCCCACTCCCTTGGCTCCTCCCAAGGCTCTGCCTCTCCAGGCCAGCAGGGCCACCCAGCCAAGCAAGGCCGGGGTGTCACAGACTCAGCCGGCCACAAGGACACAAAGATACCTGGCAACACCTCTAGGTCAAGAGATTGACTGCGCTTCCTGGTCATGACAGCAAAAGCACAAACAAGTCCTGGCATGAAGGTTTACACCTCTTTAGAGGCAGTCAATGCACAGAGGAGGTCAGGGTACCGAACAAGGTAATTACAGAAACAGAAGCCAGCTAGAGAAGAGCAGGGACCTGAGGGACCTGGCAAAGATGGGCAGGACCCAGAGCTGTGGCCAAAACACCCACAACTTCTGCACTCCAGGAGGTGAGAAGCAGGCTGATTCTGGACACAGGGATGGATTCATCCCACCCGCCTTGTCTAAAAACCGGGGAGAAGGACATCAGCAGCACTTTCCTTCCTCCTACCTATCAGACTATGGACCTGTCCACACCACCAATTCCTGCCTTACTGACTCCAAAATGCTCTTACTGCTGTCGACTCAGTCTCTTCCTTTTCCAGCAACCTCACGCAGCTCAGCAGCACCTCATAATTAGGTTGCAGCTGGAACCACATCACAGTGAACTTTCCAGAAGAGCCAGCGTGTTCTGATCCCACTGAGAGCTGCAGTCAGAGTGCTAACTCGGTGACTCAACGGATTAGAGCTTGGAGGACCGGTACGATCCATCTCCACACTGCCAACAAGTCACAACACCAAGAGCACAACACACAGGCAAGCCATGTCCAGAGGTTCTAGCTGGGGACGCTGCAGCCCCTCGAGCCTAAGCAGGGCACCCTCCCATGCCTACTGCTTTTCCCAAAACAAACAGAATGGGAGTGCCTCTCACCCCCTTCCACAGGAGCCAACTCTGAGGACGCTGCCTACATCCAGCATGGCCTCCAATGGACTTCATGTCTCCAGGCCTCAGGGCTTACAGATGAGTACAGAAAGCAGGACACGGGCACACCCTTGGGGCACAGCCACGAAGCACAAGTTTAAGCCCAGTCTGGGCAACACAGTGACTTAGCAAGACTCTGTCTCAAAATGCAGAAGAAATTAATGACGGGCTGTGGCTGTGGCTGTGGCTGTGGCTGTACCTAAGCATGAAGGCCCTAGGTTCAAACCCCGATACAGAAAAAAGAAAACCAAGATGACCACTGAGCAGCCCTGCACCAACACCACCTCATGGGGTACTGTGCCTTACCCATGCTCTGAAATTCGGCACTGCTTCACAACCTCAGCACTAAGCCGCAGGCATGCTGGGGAAGCACACTTCAGGTGGAAAAAACCTCTGTCTCCTTCCCCCCCATAAAACTGCATAAACTGCCCCAGACCTCTCTGCTGGCTTCCTCCCAGCCCCTTCACCCACCTCATGGGGAGTGGGGCGGAGATGCAGTAGGTGGGAAGCAGGAGAGTCAGGCAGCGAGTAACCCAGCTGGAAGTAAAGCCTCTCCTCACCCCCCACCTCTCTCTGTGTGCAACACCAAGTGACCCCAGAACGTGCCCTCTCTACCTCCCAGGGATACCACCCCCTGGAGGAAACTCACGTAAAGGCGAAGAAGAGGGTGGTGGCGCCCACTAGGAAGATGGCAGCTGCGGAGACCGGGACATACTTGCTGGGTTTGAACCTCTTTCCAGACTCTGAGGGCATGTTGGAGCTGTGAAGGGAGAGCTGCCCTGCCGCATAGCCCAGGCACACGCGGCGGCAGGACAGGCAAGAAATGGGGCGCGGGGCGGCAGAGCGGGCGCCAACCAGGGGAGGCTGGAGCCAGCAAGGTAGCACCCGCCCCCACCAGAGAACACTGCAGTCACGGGTCCCAGAGTAGGGAAAGCAAGGGAGGGAAAGGTGGCTTCAAGTGCTGAGCAGCTGCCCTGGAGCAAGGCCCAGGGGCAGATTAGGAGATCCAAGTCAGTGAAGCAGTCTGAAAACTGGGCTGGGACCACAGGCTGCTCACACAAGCCAGGTGCCGGCGGCCAAAGCACACTGTCATGCAGCCCCAAGCCCAGCTCGGACACGGTGGCGCTTCAAAAGAATAGGGCATCCAGCATGGGCACACAATCCCAAGGAGACCCAGCAGCAGCTCCTCTCGAGGGCACCTAGGGTGCACCCTGCCTCCTCTCTTGACTCAAGTGGAGCCCAGGCCCCGTCAGCTTTCAAAAACAGGTCCTGTAGCTGCAGTCCCTGTCCCTTCTGGGCGTCTTCCTGGTGCCACCACTCCCACACCTGGACTTCACCAGGCCCTGCTGTCTGGCAACAGTGCCTTAATTTTATTTACTTCTCTCCTGATGGCCAACGATGGACGACAGCTGTCACAGGGCTGCGTTGTGAACCCTTTCCTCCGAAGGGGGAGAGGAAACGGCAAGCCTGAGCGTCTTCAGTCTCTTCCTGTTGCTCCTGGTCCTTTTAAGGGCCCTGTTCCCCATAGAGTTCATGCAAAGCTAAAGGGAAACTTAAAATCCATGAAGCCATGTTCTTCCCAGCAAACAAAGAACGTCCTCTTGACAACACTTTAACAGATCACCATGGACAAAGGCAAAGCTCCAAAGATGTCCCCGTCTCCAAGTTTCTCAAGGCCTCTGATCTTCCATCTTCAAACACGGGCTTTGCAGATGCAGAGGTGAGCTGCGTTATGGTGTCTCACCTGGAGAAAAAACAAAGTGTTGACCAAAGAAAGTCTTCCAGGGCATTTCTAAACAATACCCCTCCAACCCCATGGCTACTCAGTTAAAAAGGTCCTTTTGAAAGAAAATGATTTTCCTCTTCATCCTATGCACAAGGACAAGGACAGGGATCCAGATCCTCTCCCTCCTAAGCGCTGTTCTGACAGGAAGGTGGAGAACAAGGCTTTACCTGGGCTAAGGTCATCAAAGGACTGGCTCTTCTAAGAGGCCCATCTTACCTGTGACAAACACCATGAACACAAAGAGCAAAACATGAAACAAACAGGAGCACCACACACGGGGAGCCCCAGGACAGAGACATCTTAACCTCTGTGCAAAAGGAGTACGGGCTGCTACAGTGAAAACGTAACCCTAAATTAGGACAACCAATCTCGGTTTCTTTCTGCGTGTGTCTCTTACCCTTCTATGCTTTTCAGGTATATTCCTGAAGAGGCAGACGCTGAATTTCAAGCCTTCCAGAATCATCTACTAAAGGTGCTAGGTGAGAAATATTCTTGCATTAAACATAAAATGCCCTCTAACAGAAACTGGATCCACCATGGGGACTGGTCTGTCTTCCCAATTCAACAGTTGTTCATTCCTACAATGGCCTAATAGGAAGTAACCTGAGCCCCACCTAACCCAGTATGAGTAAGAGTAACAATTATTTCTGTTGATGACAGTAGCAAAATAACACCAGCAACTTGATTTTATAAGGTACTTTTCATCTGATGATCTCAAGGCACTCTACCCCTATTATCTGTGACACAGTCCCTCTCCCCGCTGAGCTGAAGGCTAGGAGCCTGAGGCCGCGCCACTGAGTCACCTGAGTGCAGGCCAACCCAGGCCCTGCGCTGACACAGCCCTGCCGCTGCCTTCTCACCCACCCGAGAACCACCTGGATCTACAGAACAGACATTTCACTCAAGGTAGAATTTTAACAGAAAGCAGTTTCACTTCCCTCAGCAGTCTACTATTTAAAACCAAAGGCAGAGATTAAACGTATCAGAAAATTTTGATAGTAAAATACAGATCTACTCTAGAATTCACAGAAGGCCCAGGCACCTGGCTTCAAGATCCATGACCCCACTTAACAACTGGGTTCAGAAGGCCAAACACCAACAGCAGAGTACAGTGAAGTCCCAGAGACAGAAGGAATTACAACAGCTAAAACACACATAACATCTCTAGGCCCTGATTTCAGGATTATTTAATCCTCAGTTTCCAGAGGAAAAAAAAAAAAAGCCCCGCCTTCTCAATTTAGGCTTTAAGTAACTTTGTTAACAACAGAAGGCATTGGGGCCTGGAAGACAGCTCAGTGGCACAGTACCTGCCTGGCAAGTGCAAGGTCCTGAGTTCGATACCAGGTATCAAAAAAAGAAAGAAAAAAGACAAAATCTATTAAAGCAAAGGTTTCCCTCAAAACCCCAAAGAATAAAGACATCAAATTATACTAATTTGATCTAAAGTATCATTTAGATACTACATACTATTTCAATTCTATTTCTACGGGAAAAAATGCACATGATCCAGTATTAGTACAGTAATGTGAAGTCGTGAAAGGCTATGCAATTTGAGGAATACAACAGTGAGACATACACAGTACCAACATGTTAGATGGCTGAGAGATACATAAAACTGAAGAATCTACTGAGCACAATAAAGACACACTAAGCCTCAGCACGAGGGTGTGCTGCACAGAGCAGATCCTAGAACCGCTTTTAATAATTTATAAGATTATTAGAGCACACACACCTGTATTCCCAGCACTGCAAGGCTGAGGCAGGGTTGCCACAAGTTTGAGGCCAGCGTGGGCCACATAGTGAGTTCAAGACTAGTCTGAACTACAAAGTGAAATCCTGTCCCCCCCAAAAAAAGACCAACCAAACAAAACAGTTGTTACTGTAAGTAAAGGCAGAGCTCCAGGATGTCTGTCTCCAGGTATCTGTGTCTCTGAACTTATTGTTTGAAGACTTTTAATAAGGTTTAACATGAGTACTTCCTTAAATGAACGAAGGTATAGAAGCAGTACCACTGACAGCACACGTACCGGCTTGCTGAGATAAATTAGCGTAACACGACAATACAGTAAATCTGAACACAGAACTCGCCAGGCCGTGCAATGAGCCACAACTAGGTATCAGAGCCTGGTGGAAGTTTATTATGAGTGTTATCATCACAGACCCAAGCAGCAAAGTGTACGGCAATAAAATCCTGATAAACGGCTCTTACAGAATGTGGGGAAATAGAGATTTGGACACAGTTCAGAAACATCAAAAAGAAATGCAGGATTAACCTGGACGAGGCGGCATTAACCAGGAAGTGAAAATCCAAGGCAGAAAAATGGCCTCGGCCGTAACACATATATGATTCTAGAACTGCTTCTAATAACTTCTAAGTCACTTCCTCACTTCTCTCGGTGTTTTCATTCGGCCAAATGGGCAAAGGCTTTCACCCCTGCCCCCAAGGGCTTCCTATAGGTGGAACGCGGCGGCCGCCGTGGAGCTCCGCCTGTGAAGTACAAAGTGCTCGGGCAAGGGTCGGGAAGGAGGGGACGGTGGCAGGGGCCAGGTAACAGCACGGAGCCCGGGCCAGGAAGGACCGGGGCGGCGGAGCGCGACTCCGCGCCGCGGCTCCCACCGGGGCCGAACAGAGCCGACTCCGCGGGCCGGACGCACGGGATCGGGCGGCAGGGCCGGAGGGGACAGCGCCGCGGGGCGCGGGCTGGGGGCGGAGGGCGGCGGCCAGTGCCCGGCGCGGGGACCGGCTCCGGCCCAGCAGGACCCGCTCGCCCGGCGGCCGTGGACTCCGCCTCGACCCGCCGTCCGCCCCGGGCCCGCGGGGAGGAACGGGCCCTCGACCCCCTGCCGCGCTCCCCCTTCCCTAGAGGTCACTCTCCCCTCCCACCGCCCCGGCCCGCACTTCCGGTTCCGCAGGGGCCGGCGTCCCCAAGACTCACCCGCGGCGCGGCGCCCGTTACCGCAGCCGTCGTTGTCACCGCCGCTTCCCGGCAGTGCCGTCCGGCCGCTGAGAGAAGAGGCAGCGCGCGGCCCCCGCACACTCCACGCCCGCCCCGCTCCCGCGCGCTCCCGCCCTCGACGCTCGCCTTCGTGCCGGCGCGCGGCCGCGGCCCTCAGTGCCAGGGCTCGCGCCCTCCCGGCGTTCCCATTGGCTCTCCGGCCCGGGTGCGCGCAGCGTCTCGCGCGGGGCACGTTCCTCTCATTCATGAGCCTCGCGCCGCCGCGCCCGCCCCCGCTCACTCTCTCATTCACCCATGCCCCCACCCCCACGTCGCTCCAATGCGTGCGGGCGAGCGCCAGCGAACGCGGCGACCTCGCATTCTGATTGGCTAAAGGGGCACAGAGCCGCACGCACGCAGAGCGGCGGGAGCGCGCGCGCAGGGCCGCGGAGTTCCGTGGACGACTAGGCGAGGAAGGCTGGCCAAGTGCGCAGCTGTCGGGAATGGGGAAATAACTAAACGAGACTTGTTTTCTCCTGCGTCCTATTTTGCGCTCCTGCAGCATCCAACCAGAAACTTTAAATTTTAAAAAAATGTACATCTGTACTGGAAGTACTCTAATGCAAAGGCCACTCTCAAATTCACCAATATCACCCCCCAAAAAGTGGTATGGTCCAGACTGGCTCCTAGTGTAGCCAATTACGGACGGGCCGCCCCGTCTTCCTCCTCCGCCCCTTCACGCATTGCCCAACTGCGTGAAGCCGCCCTCCACTGCCACTTTTTTTTTTTTTTGGATGGCGTAAACTTTATTTAAAACACCTTGTTGTGCTGGTCTTATCGTGATCCTTGGTGTTGAGTGCTTTGGGCCGCGGCTCGAAATTGGAAGGAGTCGACCTGGGAGAACCCGCAGGGCAGGGTGAGACCTCCGCCGGGCCCGGAAGCCGGGCCGGAACAGGGGCGCGAGCTGAGGCGGCGAGCCCTGTGGACCTGAGGGCTCTGCGCTGCCTCACGCCCGCACCCGATCTGAGAACCCGGCCGCACAGCCGCAGCTCTCTAGAATAGCTCCGGTCCCTGGCGAGCTGCTGACCGAGTCCCCGAAGATCACAGCGCGACGCTTTGCCCTAATTAGCCCGGGACGACGGACGAAGCTCAAGGCGATGCCACACATGCCCTCTCGCGGCGCTCGGGCCCCTTCCCATGCGACAGCAGCGCTGGCAGTTATGTAACAACCCCGGAAAGAACGGACTCTACCTCCGTCCTGCCGGGCATACTCGGCCTGGTTTCCAGGATTGGGGCTGGGGATGCAACTACAAGTGTGACTGTGGTCCTGCCACTGGCATCAGGCAGCCAGGAGAAGAAGGTGTCTGCACTGTTTCCTAGGGTCCTGCCTACTTCTCTGTCGTGGCATTTATTATTAATTCTAATTCATTCTTTTGGTTTTGGTTTCTAGAGAGAGGGCCTCTGTAGTTCAGGTTAGCCCGGAACTGACGCCGATCCTCCTGCCTCAGCCTCCATTCTGGAATTAGAAGCATGCATCACCATGTCTGACTTAGTTCTAATTCATCCTTGCTATGGGCTACAACCCAGCATTTATTGCAACACAGTTGAGAGTGGTTAGTATTTTTAAAAACGTTTAAATTGTAAAAAAGATACATTTAAGTTCTGCTGGAGGTAGAATATTTACGGCGTGTGTTTTTCATCTCTAAATCGTTTCCCTAAAATGAAGTTGCATTTCACTTTATTTGTTAGCTGTTAAGATTTTTTCATTTCCTCCACCTCACAAAGTGGGCATTTTTATTTTTCCACTACAACTGAGAACCTATAGGCATTGTGGTGTCTGTTGGCGAGAGAGCTCAGCGGAAAAGATGATGGCCCTTTCACCGTCTAACAACGGCTCTCCTGAGCTCACCAGAACCAAGACAATTACTATCCCAACATTTAGAGAGTCAGTTTTCCTATGCAGTTTTCCTTCGGATCAGGCAAAGCCTATCTTGGAAAGGATGTTGGATAGAACGTAAGTTTAAACTGCCAGCCACTTCTGAGTAGTAGTCTAGAGTAAGATCTAGCTTACAACAAAAAATATCCAGATGTGACTGTATTAGCGTTTTCATGTTGGGACTTTGGCTTTGCACATGCTTTTAGGTCCAGTAGTCACGTGCCAGTACCTCCCGTCTTATACAGGATATAATTCTTAACTGCCAAATTTGTGCTAAAACATCTCCACAGGGTCATGTGCCTCCTCCATCTTTTCCTACCCACCAGTTCTGTGGAAGGATACCAGGTCAAGATTGGCAGATAGACTTCACACATATGCCCAGATATAAAAACATAAAATACCTTCTCACTCTCATATGCACCTTCTCGGGCTGGATAGAGGCCTATCCCACAACCAAAGAGACAGCGGATATAGTGGCTAATACACTGCTCTGGGACATTATTCCTAGATTCGGGCTCCCACAATATATACAATCTGACAACGGCCTTGCCTTCGTCTCCAAGATTACCCAACAAGTATCCTCTAGCCTCAACATCACTTGGAAATTACACATACCATACCATCCTCAGTCCTCAGGAAAAGTTGAAAAGGCAAATGGGCTTATAAAACCTCGCTTAACCAAACTCAGAACTACATCAGCCATGGCCAGAACGTCTACCTCTAGCCCTTGCAACAGTTAAGCCCTTTTGAGCTTATGTGTGATAGACTGTTCCTTCTACAAAATCTACCCTCACCCTCTAATCTTCCCCTCTTAGCAGACTATATTCCAATTCTCTCCTTTCTCCGACATCTCCGACAACATGCAGACCTTTGTCTTCCTCAGCCTTCAGAAGGACCCTCACTGGAACCCCCTCTATCCCCAGGAGACCTAATCTATATAAAAATTCCCAGACCCACAAGTTCAACACTTCAACCTAAGTGGAACGGACCCCATCTGGTGTACCTCGCAACTGCAACGGGCGGTAAAAGTAGAGGGATTACCAAACTGGTTTCACATCACTCAGATGAAGAGATATCGTCCACTTCCTGGTAATCTCAACCCTGAACACACTGAAGGGACCTTGTGGACCTGGAGTCCAATAGCTCCCACTCGTCTCCAATTAACAAGACACAAAAGCTAACGTTTTGCTATCCCACCTGGTTTGGGCCCCTATTTTGCCTCCTACTCTTTGTTTTCATTGTTGTTCTGACAATGCCATCCAAAAGAAGTCAAAACCTCACCACAAATTTTACTCACCACAGTCTTCACGACCATAATTCTACTCCTTACGTATCTGAATTATCTGACCAAATTTATACACCCAAAATATCTAACCAAACTACACACCTAAGACTCCTTAACTCTCCCTAAGTTAAGATGTGGACCTTTCATCTTAGCTGTTTCTTTCTGCTCCTGAAATACTTTCCTTTCCTCCAATCTCTACTCAGCCTCCGCCAAAATTATACAGCTTCGCCCTCAGAGTGGCTGACAACCACTCACTCAACAAATGGTCAGCCACAACCTAGAGTCCCAGAAGCATTGACCCAAACCAACTGGACTGGAGGGAGCCCAAGTCCCACGTTAAGGGTTAAATGGGCAGACCTATATATACCTGGGGATGGTACCAGTGGTCCTGTGTTCTATATGTGCCCAGAAAACCCTTATGATGAGTCTTGCTGCAGTACCTACTGGTACTACTGCCCTCATTGGAGCTGTGAAACCAATGGCTCTAATAATCTCCATGGCTTTTGGAAAAACAATGATAGCTACATTAAAATATCCATGGTTCCACAAAACCTGACAAGGTTGTTCAATGGTCAGCTCCTGATCACTGTAAAAAATCCCCTTAGCTTCCCAAAAGCCCAAAGATGGGGCTTTGCACACACATCGGCCCTGGCCCAGGTAAAAATTACCAATTCCTTACATCACAAAGACACTAATCCCAAGACTTATAGACATCCCTCTTGTCACTCCCCAAACCAAAACAAATACACTCACTTGACAAAACACACCACAAACACAAAAGTTAAGACAATCTCTCCCACTAATAGCAACTCAAATTCTTAATGTGACCTATGCTTTACTTCAAAAGGGGACAAATTATTCCCACCCTACTTGCTGGCTATGTTTGCCTTTTTCAGCTGATATTTACATGGTTTAACCAGTATTATTCAATCGCTCATACCTTACACAAAATAGTACCTCATACCCGATTATAGGCCCCCTTCAAATTACTCCAAATCAGCCCGGGCCTCTCAATCTCTCCTGCCCACACTCTACCCATGGCTACACCACTCCAGGAAATCTCCCTAACCAATTTATGGGAAACCTAACAGCTTGCACACACCATTTCCAACTACTCAAAATCTAGGGTCGGAGATACATCCACCCCCAAACACATTCTTTGTCTGTGGAAATGGAGCCTACTCCCATCTTCCTGCTCACTGGACTGGCACATGCACTATTGGGTTCCTGGCCCCACATGTATCTCTGCTAACAGACAACAAGACTCTCACACAGTATTATAAACCAAACATCACCTGAAGCCGCAGGGCTGTTCAACTAGTTCCAGTATTACTAGGTATTGGGGTCTTCTCTGCCATCAGATTAGGGGCAGGAGGATTGGGGACCAGCTTGAGTTTTTACTCTCAAATATCTCATGATATAGAAAGCACCACAGTATCAGTTTATCAAAGTATTGACTCACTTCAGGACCAGATAAACTCACTTGCCATGGTACTTCTCCAAGAAGGGCGGGCACTAGATATCCTGACAGCAGAGAAAGGGGGGTATTGTGCCATGCTGGGAGAAGAATGCTGCTATTTTGTCAACCAGTCAGGTATAGTAAAGGACCAAGTACAAAAACTCAAAAAATTGGCAGCTGATATATGGGGTAGACACCACGTTCCAGATTCTATCTCCTGGTCATCCTAGTGGGGCTCCCTAGACTCAAGGGCCCCCATCTTAATGCCCATTATGGGCCCCCTGATTACCATAATACTTTTTTTTGCTTCTTGCTCCCTGTGTCTTCAGGGTCCTCTCTTGATTCATCCAGGCCAGAATACAGGTGTTTACCACCAAAGAAATCCTGAGCGACATCACCACCTCACCAGCTCAGGTGGAACGAGCCCAAGACCCATCCTTCTTTCCCTTAGGCCCTACTCCGCCCCTGTTTAGCAGGAAGCAGCCAGAGAGACTAAGGACGCCCCTTAAACACCAAAGAGACCGGAATGATTAGGTTTCCCGCCAAAGATCTGCCCAGCCCTCATGCTGAGTTATAATGGTGCCTAGCTCCTTTTTCCCAGAGACCCCTGTAGTTTCTTCTTCCCAGCTGCCTTTGTCAAAGCCCACGAAGGCCAACAAGGATCCAATCTCCCTTCAGCACATTATGCTGAGTGGCCTACGTCAGCTACCCTGTGCCCCCTCCCCTCAGAGCACATATAAGCTCCAACCCTGTCCTTTGTCTGCAGAGAGCCAGCACAGATGTCCGGGTGCTGACTCCCTCTGTGCCCGCATTAAACTTTTATCTCTTGCTGTTTATATCTCTCTCCTCTGCGTCGTGTTAGATTCAGTAACTAACTCTCACTTAATCAGTTAGTTACTTTTCTGTCATTGCTGGGACAAAATACCTAACACCCAATATTAGTATTTTACTCACAGTTTGTGGAAGTTTCAGCTGGTTCCAAGGCAAACACATGGCAGAGGGCAAGAGCTCGTGACAGCAGAAAACAGCAAAGGCAGCAAGAGCACAAAGGGAGGAGCAGGAGAGAGCAAGTCCCTTTCCCGGCCTTATACTGTACGCTGGCTCCCCACCCCAGGGCGGGTGCAGCACTCACACCCATAATCCCAGCATTAGACCACAGAGCAATCAAAAACTCTAGAAGCCTGCCCCATGACTGATAAGGTTTTGCGGGGATAGCCAGACACAAACCATAACAATGGTACTAAAAATATTATTTTGGCCAGGCGTGGTGGCCCACGCCTGTAATTCCAGCAGTTGGGAGGCTGAGGCAGGAGGATCGTTGCAAGTTCAAGACCAGCCTGGGCTACACAGTGAGCTCAAGGCCAGCCTGAACTGCATAGTGAGAACTTCTCTCAAAAAGATAAATAAATAAATGTTCAAAATTATTTTGTGGAAGGCTGGGCATGTAATCCCAGCACTCGGGAGGCTGAGGCAGGAGGACTGTCACAAGTTCGACACCAGCCTGGGCTACAAAGTGAGCTCAAGGTCAGCCTGAACTGCATAGAAAGACCCTGTCTCAAAAAGACAAAATAAATTAATTAATTAAAAATAAAAAAATAAAAATTATTTTGTGGAAGGTCAGGCATGGTGGCAATAATCCTGAGTGCTGTAATCCCAGCACTCAGGACTCTGAGGCAGGAGGACTGTCACGAGTTCGACACCAGCCTGGGCTACAAAGTGAGCCCAAGGCAAGCCTGAACTGCACAGCAGGATGCTGTCTCAAAAAGATAAACAAACAAAAATTATTTTGTGGGTGACTATTAAAAATAATTCTATAAAAATATTACCTTTTTATGTCTATGAATATTCAATAGTTTTTTTTCTAGTGTTTTCATCTATTTTTTTTTTTTTGAGACAGGGTCTCACTGCGTAGCCCAGGCTGGCCTTGAATGCATGGTGAACCTCCTGCTTTGGCCTCCCTCACCCTCTCAAGTGCTGGGATCATAGGCCTGTGCCACTGTACCCATTGTCTAGTTTTGAGACAAGGTCTTCACATATAGTCAAGGGTGCCTTTGAACTGGTTACCTTCCTGTCTCAGGCTCCCAAGGGCCAGAACAGGCCTCGGACACCACATCTGCCTGGCTGTGCTTTTTTGGATATCTTTCACTTGCATTTTCTTGTGCCTATACATGGCAAACCAGAGGGTCACTTTTAGTTCAACCGAACAATCACAGAGGAATGAGCTGCAGCACAGCACCTGCCTAGCTAGGGCAAGGTTCTGAGGTTGATTCCCGGTACCACAAGAAAAGGAACAAATGCCCTTTCAGTCCCAAACCAGTGAATTTATGCATTCATGCTTTTTTTTTTTGTCTTTTTGAGACAGGGTCTGGATATGCAGTTCAGGCTGGACTTGAGCTCACTTTATGGCCCAGGCTGGTCTCAAAGTCACAAGGATCCTCCTGCCTCAGCCTCCGGAGTGCTGTGATTACAGGAATAAGTAATCACGCCCAGTTAGAGTATCAGTGTTGAAACACATTAGTGCTCGGGAGATCCACAGTGACATCACTGCCCAGCTGCCCTTGCGCCGGTCCTTCTCCCAGCCCCCAATGCTGGGAGCAAGTCCAGGGCCAGAACATGCTGGGAAAAGCTCTGTGGCTTCAAGCACGTCCCAAGCACCTGCCTGACCACTTTCCAACGTTCGCTTCTTCCTCGTTTCCATTTCCACAGTTCAAACCCCTCTGCAGGCCGGTGGCTCTGCGCCTTCAGAGGCGCGCTGTCTGATCTAACCCAGCGGGAATGACTAACCCACAGCTGGAACCGGAGCAGCGCTGGCACACTCCCAGTATTCCCTGTCCCCTCCTTTAGTTTCCCCAATCACAGCCAGTCTAGTTGCTGAAATGAAAAACAGGCTGTTGGTTTCACTTTTTAGAAAGAAACCCTGCAGTCCAGCTTTTCTTTCCTTGTCACTCATCAGCAAGGCCCACCCATTTTACTTTCAAGATAATTCTGACAAGGGGCACGGCAGGGCACGCCTGCCAGCACAACCCAGCACTCCAGAGGCTGAGGCAGGAAGGTCAGGAGTTCAAGGCCAGCCTGGGCTATGTAAACTTCACAATTGCTAGGCATGGTGATGCATGCCTGTAATCCCAGCAATTGGGAGGCAGCGCATCTTTGCAAGTTCGAGCTACAAAGTAAGCTCAAGGCCAGCCTGAGCTGCATAGTGAGACCGTGTCTCAAAGAGATCAAAAACAAGGAAACTCCAAGATAGCCCAAGCATGGACAGTAACTCTCCCCACTCTACCTAAACTGCCGTCACACAGCCCCTCGGTTCTCACGTGGACCCTCAATGCAGCAGTGTCCTCCCCTGCGCCCTTGCTGCTACGCTGCCCCCCACATGCTCCCACACAGCAGTGATCTCCTCAAAGTGTAAAGTAGGTCACGTCATTCCTCTGCCTCCCACTGCTCCTATGACCAAATCCATTCTTCACCCCACCGACAAAAATCCCATCCTCTTTTTGTTATTAGACTTTGAACCCAAGCTTTGGGCACTGAGCTACATCCCCAGCCCTTTTGTGTATTTTGAGACAGGATCCTGCCGTGTAGCTAAATTGCCCACGCTGGGCTCGAACTTGTGATCCTCTCGTGATCCTCCTCAGTCTGCCAAGCGCTGGGACTGCAGACGTGCGCCCCCACACCCCCGCAATGCTACCACTCCCTTCTCTTAGTAAGTTCATCAGCTGTCATCGCGCTCCCCGGCGGTCTCGCGTGCCTCCTCCCCAGGACAGTTCTGCACCAGTTACCTCGGCTTCCCAGTCGTGCTCGTCTGCCAGCCAGGCGTGGCGGTGCGGGCCTGACCCTACCACTCTGCGAGGCTGAGGCCCACAGCAGGTTCAAGCCTGGCCTGACCGATCTTGCGACTCAGAGACCATCCCAAAATAAAAGGGGCTGGTGGTGGAGCTGTCTTCAATGCCTAGTACCAGAAAAAGTAGAAAGCTCTTTGCTGACCACGCCAGCGCCAGCAGCCTTGTCTCCCATCTCCAAAGTCAGGTCTCTGCCTAGCGCTTCCCATGTTCCATCTGTCCTTTCACAGAAGACCACCACAGCTCTGTCCCGCTTGTCCCCACCGAGGATGGTTCCCGGCAGAGAGCAGCACTGTGCCCCATGTTGGGTCCCAGCGCCATGAAAATGATAGTTTCCTAAGGAGGAATGGATGAATGGTACCAGGCCCTTGGCAACCCAAGTCCAAACTAGGGGCACCCAACAATCACGGGCAAGCGCTGCAGAACTGGCTGTCCCATCGCAGCCTTTCCCTACCTTCTACCCTTAAGCCCAAGCTCTGCTTTGACTTAGGACCTGGTTCTAATCACACAGACATGAAAAGTAACTGCCAAAGAGAAAAGGAGCCATTTTGGGGAAATGAGGTATGCACTCTCTTCCTAAGATTATCAAGGCCTTAACTCTCCAGCGTAATCAGTGCTCACAACGGATCTGTACCTATCTGCCAAGGAATGGGGCATCTGCTGGCTGTGCAAAAAGCCTGTAATCCCAGCAATGGGAAGGAGGAGGAAGGCTTTTCTCAAGTTTGAAACCAGCCTGGGCTACACAGCCGAGACCTTGGCTCAAAACAACCAAAAAAATAGGAGGCTGGGCATGGTAGCACAGGCTGGTAACCCAGGCACTAGGGAGGCTGAGGCAGGAGGATCGCCATGAGTTTGAAGCCAGCCTGAGCTACAAAGTGAGTTCCAGGCCAGCTTGCACTACATAGCAAGGCCCTGTCTCAAAAAAAAAAAAAAAAAAAAAGAGGAGGAAGGGGAGGAAATCACAAACCCTGTTTGGCTCACAGGTAGGTTCTCAATTTTCCCCGTCTAAGCATTTGATCAATAAATCATTCCAATAATATTTCTGCAGGAGAAAAGTTTTTTTTTTTTTTTTTTTAATTACACTTCCAGCCGGGCGTGGTGGTACATGCCTGTAATCCCAGCACTCAGGGGGCTGAGGCAGGGCTGTTGTGAGATTGAGACCAGCCTGGGCTACAAAGTGAGCTCAAGGCCAGCCTGAACTACATAGCAAGATCCTGTCTCACAAAAAAAAAAAATTACACTTCCATGATGTACCAAATATATTAAAATAATTTTTTATTTGAAGTTTATTGAAAAGAATCCCTCTAATTTACACTCTCGTCCTGAATAAATAAGATAGCCGGTCATATATGTATTTCATAGGAAGTGGTCATAAAAGGCAGTCCAAGCAGAAGCACCTCGAAACTCTGAGGTCTTAGAGCCCCAGATGGCATCCTGGGTGATCTAAAAAGGGCAGTCACGTTTTCACGGCCCCTTTTGGCTCCAGCCTGGCAGAGGCTGCTCGCGGAGGGGCTGTGTGCTTCCCTCCGCTGTTTCCAGGACGGCCAGCCTCGCCACTCTTGTCAGCCCACGTGCCTCTGGCGGCAGCCACAAGATGAGTCCGCGCTCCAGGGGGCGCGGCTTGCTGCCCACCTCTACTTGAGATCCATGAACCGGATGTCCATGATGAGCAGGAAATTCTTGGGCAGGGGCCGGGGCGCTGGAGAAAGCACGGTGAACGCCTGGTGCTCCAGGTCCACGCTGGTCACCACAATGAAGCCGGCCACGCTGGTCTCCGAGAGGTTCTCCTCAGTGCCCTCAGCCGTGCTGACGCTCAGGAGGTGGTGCACCATGTCCCGGCCGGGCGTGACGGGCACCAGCTTGAGCTGGTTGTCCTCCTGCGACATGCCCAGCGGCAGACAGGAATCCGGGATGGTGGGGGCGCCCACTTTGTAGATCTTCACATCTGAAAACTTGACGTTGAAGGCGTGGGGATAGAAGCAGCCTCGGAAACCATAGAAATACTCTCGGATGCGCTCGTCCCTGCACTCCCGCCGGAAGTCCTTGGAGCGCTCCACCACGCCCCCGGACTTGGGGAGCAGCACGGTGCGAACGAAGTGCGGCAGGTCCCGTTTCAGCTCATTGTACAGGCGCTCCTGGTCCAGCACCACGACCACGTCCACCTCGAAGGCAGAGGCAGCATGCACCAGTGCCTGGTAGCCTGAGCCCTTGACCCAGCCACAGGTGTTTATGACACAGCCGCTCACAGATGCCCTCCGGTTCACCTCACACCGCTGGTTAAACACATCTGCTAAGCGAGATGTAATCTGCAATAGAAAGGACCAAGACGAGAAGGAAAACGCCAGACAAGGGGGAGGGAAGGGAAGATAAAAGAACTCAGATGTATGATGTACGCGCATACTGCGAGCATGCGCCAAAAAAATAAAAAATAAAAAAACTGAGACTAATTGAGCGCTATCAGTGCCTGTAAGCGGTACTTAGCACCAGAGAAATGGCTTATTGTGTGGTTCTTCCACAGGGCTGGGAGTCAAACTCACATACTCACTCTAGGCCGTACACCGCCACACAGCTGCACCCTCAGCCCCCACCTGACACTTCAGGCTGGCCTTGAGCTCGCTATGTAGCCCAGGATGGCTTCAAACTCACAGTGATTCTCCTGCCTCAGCCTCCGGAGTGCTGAGACTGCAGGCCTGTACCACCATGCTGGACTTCAAATAATAATTTTAATGCCTGTAGTTTTGACCTTGAAGATGGATTTAATTTTTTATTTCATGTTTCTGCTCCCTATTTTATGTCCTACAAGTTACAGGCCTGTAACCCAAGCACTCGGGAGGCTGAGGCAGGAGGATTGCCATGACATTTAATAAATTACTAATAGGCCCACAAAAAGTGGTTAGTGGAAGCAATAAGCTGCCAGAGCAAAGCGCAGTTTAGCTACCAGACTCGCACAGCTCCCTACCCCGCCAGCAACCCTGACCTCCACCTGCCACCGCACCAGCTCTGACCTTATTATACAACTTGATGTTGGTCCCAGGGGTGGTGGAGCCAAAATGATAGACCAGGGGGGCCTGGATAGAGAAACCTTCCTCCACATCTGCCGGCCGCTCGATGTACAGGGCTCCCATGGTGCCAGGGATGGACACGGAGCCCTGGCCCACATCCAGCTCCACGTAAGTAGGACGGCGGCCCAAACGCACCGCGTAGTTGAGCAGCAGGCGACACACAGTGGACTTGCCCACATCTGTGGGGCCCACAACCATCACTCGGGGCCCACGCTCCTCTTCCTTTTCTGCCTGCCTCCGCATCTGCTCCAGGGCCGTGTGAGTGTTGAGGTACAGCAACATCGGGGTGTCCTTGGAGACGTATGCCACCTCGGTGCGGCCACTCAGCTGCACAGAGCAGCCGTGCCAAGTGAAAACAGCCACCTTGGCCCCAGCGTCAAAGGTGAACTTCTTGTTTCGGGTCAGCTCTGTGCCAAAGATCTCTGCCATGCCAGCCAACAGCTCCAGCTGGACCGACTGCGATGCCTCCACCTCAAAGCGCAGTTCCGTCTCTCGCTCCAGTTCGAATTTGGTTGTGGGCTTCTTGTCGTCATTGGCCTCCTCGCCCATCTTGTCGTTGTGCCCGCTGCAGCTGCCACACAAATGAAATGTCAGATCCAAGCATATACCAGGCCGCTGATCCAAATCCTCCACCGAGACTGCCCCTCACTGTTTTCTCTGCCTTTCTTCCTACTTCTGTCTCAGCACACGTTCGCCGTCCATCCTTCCCTACTAGAGAGGGTCAGGGCTGGGCACCTTCCTTTGCCATTGTTACCGCTAGTCCTAAAGCACAGCTTTACAAACTGCAGTCACCTCCAGAAACAGTGGGTGAACGAACGACTTTAAAGAGAACATTATGCACGGACAAATCTTCCCATCTTTCCCTGCATCACACCGATCTGCTCCAGAGGGGAAAGAAAGGAAGGGGAGACCCCCCTCCCCAACACTCCTAGTCAACAAGGGCATCTGCGATTAGGATCCAAAGCAGAGGACACCGGGTTTGGACTCTGGCAACAGCCTAACGCCCGGCCATACAACGCCTTAGCTGACCGGCGGGCCTCTCCGAACCCGCTTCCTCGCTGTCAAGAAGAGGCACTTCCGCTTCCTCGCTTACAGCGTCGTCCTGGGGAAAACGAGGCGGGGTAGGGGGACGGAGTAAACTGGAGACACCGAGCAAATGCAACGCTTTCTGTTCTCACTCGAGCGTTTGTCCCAACCACCCGCAAACTGAAATCTCGCCCAGGCGACCTTTGCGTCCTGGATCGTATTATCTCACCTGTAGAGCCACAAGCCAACCAGTAAGCCCCGACGCCCTGCGAGGGAGGACCCAAACCCAACTACTAACCGCGCTCGCCTAGACGCACGCCGGAAACGCAGTCGGTTCCGCTCTTGCGCAGTGCTCGGAGGCAAGGGCTCGCGGTGCCTCTTGGGGAGTGTAGTTGCACCGGAACAGAGGCTAGTGCGCGCGCAGCCGCTTGGCCTTCTGGGAGTTGTAGTGGGGATTGTTGCGCACGTGACGCCAGAGGTAGGCGGGGCGGGGCGGGGCGGGGCGGCTGCGGGGTCGTACAGGTTTGAATATTGCTCTTCTGGCAGAAAGACAGGGGCGTGATCAGCTAGTTCTCGCGGAGCGCAGCTTGCCTAAACCCTAGGCCAGCAAGTGGGGGAAATTAGCAAAACCCCGTTTTTCCGGAAGAGACCAAACAGTTGGAAAAGTGGAGGAAAACGGGTCACACCAGGCTGATAGGCTCAGCCTGACATTGTGTTCGGTGCACAGGAGGCATTCAGAAAGCTTTCTTTCGCAAAGTAATAAAAGTCCACTATTCCTTCTGGCTCTTAGTCACAACCCGGAGTTGGTGGTGCGCATGTCTGTGATACCAAGATTCAGGAGGCTGAGGCAGGAGGATCGCCACGAACTTGAGGCCAGCCTGGGCTACACAGTGAGTTCCAGGCCTGCCTGGACTACATAGCGAGAGACTGGTTTAAAACAAAAACGGGAGGGTCACACCTCCTTCCAACTGAGCGGGGCATTTTGCCGAGGACTTTTCCTCCACAGATCTCTGGAGTTGTACAAGGTCAGTTATGTGTCCCTCAGCCTGCTGTGCGAGCCTCTTCGCACAGGCGTGGGCTTTGGAATCTCGGGTTGCTTGCTTGCTGTGTGACTGGGCAAATCACAGGCTTCCTGTGGCAGACGTTTCTGGCCTCTAAAATGATTTTAATAACAGTACCCAACCTCTTAAAATTGTTTTGAAGATCGGACGAATGGTGCGCCACGTAGCAGCACTAAGCACAGGTCTGTAGCAGAGAAGATCTGATGTTAGCTTTTAAGTTTTGATGATAGGGTGGGGGGGCTGTAAGAATGTCTGGTTATATGGCACTTGACATTTCTCAAAGTCCTTCCAGCAAGCTCGTTTCACAGCCCACTGCACAGTCATTATTATCTCCAATTTCACTTGGGGGAGGAGACTGAAGCAGCTGGGGCAGGAGGCTGGGTCCTGGGTAGAGAGAGATGCTGAGTCAGGACCAGGTACCTGTGGGCTTCACAGGTGTGAGGTCCTTCACCCTGCAGGAACCCCGCGCAGTAGATGCTGTTTTACATTTCCCTGTATTTTCTAGACATGTGAGTCCTTTATCACCTCCACTTCCTTGGTCTGTACGGACAGTCTCCTGCTAGATCCTCACTTTTCAAGCACAGCTATCACACTTCCCTTTTCTGGTTTCCTTTAGTGATTTCAATTGTTCTCCAGGCATGCATTAGTTCTTTATCCATGATTGGGTATCTGGTGATCTTTTACCACGCCTCATCCTTTCAATTCCAGTTTGGTAGTGGTAATGCACGCCTTTAACCCCAGCACTTGGGAGGCTGAGGCAGGAGGATCACTATGAGTTCAAGGACAGCTTGGGCTACATAGAGTTCAAGGCCAGCATAGACTACCTAGCAAGACACTGTCTCAAAAAACCGGTGGAACAAAATTTTAATTGCAAACTTTCTTCTTGGGTGACTAAATACTTTCCCATTCCCCTGTAATCTGTCTGCCGGGCAGGTCTGTTTCTTCGCCTCTGCACTCTTCCTTGAGGCGATTTCGCCCGGTCACCTGAAGGTCACCTTTCTTTGGATATTGTATAACCATCTCAAGCTGAATTTAGGAAAAATCCTCTCTCCCTTAGAACGTGCTCCATTTTGCTTCTTAAGCACAAGAAAAGGGCACAACATTTACAGCATCTGCGTTTGCCTACACTCTTTTCTCACTCTGTCTTTCACCCAGCATTTTCTGCCTCCCCAACCCACCCCCAAATGACACTGTCCTCATCCTCGCCAGCTAAACCCTTGATCATTTTGTTCCTGAGTTGACATAAATTCATGGGTATCCATTTTACCAAACTTTAAATCCATGCTCTAAAAACTAGTTATCTTCCCCCCTCAGAAATTCCTCCTTTTAACCTGGCATTGTGGCACATGCCTGTAATCCCAGTACTCAGGAGGCTGAGACAGGAGGATTGCTGTGAGCTTGAGGCCAACCTGGGCTACCTAGTGAGTTCAAGGGCAGCCTGAAATGCACAGTGAGACTCTGTCTCAAAAAGACTAAATAAATAAACAAATTCCTCCTTCGTTTACAATCTCCCTTCTTATCTGTTACCAAAAAAGACCATTTCTCTCTTTATTTTACCCACCTCTTCCTCTTAATTCCAGACCTCTGGTACTATTCCTCAAATACCCACACTGTGTTTTCAGAATTTCCTTTCGGCCCCAGAACCCTCTTCTTGATTACATATTCAGAAGTCCTTGTTTTTACCTCCCCCTTCCTTGCAGAAGACACACAAACCACTGAGCGCATTGCTTGCTAGGAGTCCTAGGCTTTGTCAAACTTCATTTTCTGAATGTTATTAAAAATCAGGGATTGTGTCCTAGGGGATATATTTTGAGTCCCTTAGTGACCTAAACAGCACAGTATCCCACAACTGGGATTCTGATTCTACTGACATCTAACAGGAAGATGCTAGAAAGTTATTGGGGGGGGTGTAGTAGAGGTGCAGGCCTGTAATCCTAGCACTTTGGTAGGCTGAGGCAGGAGGATCAGAAGTTTGAGCCCAGCCAGGGCAACATAAGGACTTAGTGAGACTTTATCTCAAAATAAGAGAGGCCGGGATGTAGCTCAGTGTGAAGTCCCCAAGTTTGAACCCCAGTACTACCAAAAGTACAAAAAAAAAAAAAAGGAAAGGAAAAATATAATTTCTCCATAAAGCCTGACGTGGTGGTGCACACCTGTAATCCCAGCACTTGGGAGGCTGAGGCAGGAGGATTGCTGCAAATTCAATGCCAGCCTGGGCTACAAAGTGAGCTCAAGGCCAGCCTGAACTGCACAGTGAGACCCTGTCTCAAAAAAACAAACAAGCAAAAAAAAAAAAAAATTTCTCCATAAGACAAATTTGTCATGTCTCCTGAAATAGCAGAAAATCTCAGTAAGTCTTCTCTGGGTTTAGAGATAATAATTGTCCACAGTGCTATTTATATCTTCAATTTTATGTTTTATTAGTATATGTTTGCAATACATAATAACCACACTCATCTTGGAGAATTGGTACATATACATATTGCAGTTTTTGTGTGGGAGAGTGGGGGAATTGAGACAGGGTCTCACTATGTAGTCCAGCAGCCCTTGAACTATGTAGCCCAGGATGGCCTTGAACTCATAGGGTTCCTCCGGCCTCAGCCACTAGAATGCTGGGATTACAGCTGTGGGACACCAAACCCGTCACATACAACACCTGAATCATTTGAGAATGTTGTTTTGTTCACTAGGTGCTTGTCGGGCGCCAGGCACTTGGGGGCCTTTGCACATTACCTCACGGCCCGTCAGGAAAATGTGGCTGCTTTATCTGGCAGAAGGGGGAACCGAGGTGCAGCGCAGATCCGCCGCTTGCCCAGAGGTTCCTGGCAAGGAAACGGCAGTGCTGAGATTCCAACTCAGGTGACTTTGAGGCCAAAGCCAGAGGCTCTGCCGGCATCCGAAGCTGCAGCTGGACTCCGTCCATCGGTAAGGCCAGGGAGCCTGCCTGTCCCCAGGGTGCTCACAAGACTCCGCAGTCTTGGGGTGCAGGGAGAGCCTTCCCCAGGACCTGCCTGGAAGCTTCCGGTCCAACAAACACCTGGGGAGCCACAGGGGTCTCTTCCACCAGCTCGAGCAGAGGTCCGGCGCGAGCTGTCCTGTGTCACCCGGGGCTGGTTTGCGGACGCGGAGTAGAGGCTCTGAGGCATGTGGTGCCCGGAACGGTACGCGTCTGGGTCACCGCCTGCCGTGACCATTTCCCTGCGTCAGGGCTGGCGTCTGAGCCCAAAGGTGGAGACGGCCTGGTGAATGGGCGCGGGCGCGCTTCCTGCGCGCATCGCGCCCTGCGCCCTCGGCACCGGCCGCCTTGCCCGGCCCGTCCTCCTGCCCCAGCCGCTCCATCCTCTAGGCCATACTGCCCGGCTGCTGTCCACCCGCCCCTGCCCTCCTCTGCCCACCCGCGGCCCCCGCCCTCCCCGCCCTCCCCGCTCCTGTGTCTCCCAGCCCCGCGCTGACGTGGGAGGGGAGGGGGCGGGGGACGGATGAGTCACAGTGTTATGATGCATTCCCACAACACACAGCCGCGGTCACCCAGCCCGAGGTGCGGCCCGGCAGACAGCCTCTGGCCCCGCAGCCGTCCCAGCTCGGCAGCCCCAGCCCCGCGCCCCCGGCCACCCCCGCCCCAACTGAAGGAGCCGAGCGCGACGAGCCAAGCGAGCGCAGAGACTGCGAGCTCGAGAGCGCTGGCCGGAGCTCTCCGCAGCCGACCTCAAGGTGAGGGGCCAGTCCTTCTCCAGACGGATACCCCCTGCCGTGTCCCCTTCCTGCGTGCCGCTTCCCCGCCTTTGCACAAGCATCGCTCACCGCCCTTTGCCCTCCCCCTCCCCCGCGGCCTGGCTGCTTTCGGCTCCTCGGTCCCTCTCCAAGCTGCGACTCCCGCACGTATTTCTCGGCAACTTTGGCCGCGGCATCAGCGTCACGGTGCATTGTGCGGCCACTGTGCAGACCCCCGGACCTGGCCTGGAAGCCCGCGGCTCCGACCCTTGGACGCCTCCATTCCAAGAGCACCAGCTGGGGGGGTCCCCGAGCAGACAGCATCCCCAAGCAGGTGTCCCCTCCCCCGCCCTCTGCTTCCCGAGGCACGCGATTCCATTGGCACCTGGTTTCTCAGCCTCCGCCGTCAGCTGCCACCCCCTCCCCACCCCCAAAGCCCAGGGCAGTGCACATCGCACATGGGGCCACAGCCGCCTCCAGCCCCAGCTGGCCTTTGTTTGCCCAGCATCGGCTGACCTGACGCTCCCTGGGAGGGGACAAGGGGAGAAGCGGTGACCCTGGTGTCCCTCAGGGATCTGCTAGCCTCCAGGCATCCTCCCCTGGCTGGATGGGCACAGAAGGAGGTGTGCCCATTGACTGGAGCTTGGGGACCACAGCTGAGGGGGGTCTGACTCCTGAGCTGGCCCCTCATCCCCCAGCCTCAAAGGAAGCGTTTCAAGGTGGCCATGGTCAGAGGGGAACTTGGGCAAAGTGACAGCACCACTGGATGTGTTCTACCTGAACACGGTTAGCCACAAGGGCCACCAGAAGCCAGCGTCACCCGGATTCAGCCCGGGGTGTCTTCCAGGCCCTGGCCCTGGTCTCCAAGGAGGGTTCTGTGCACAGCTGCTGGGTGGCCCGCAGAAAGCAGCACAGCTGGCACTCTGTGGCCACCGCAGGGGACAGGACAGGGGCAGCCAGTCTGGCAGTTGGTGCCACCGTGCCTTGCTGCTCTGGCGCTGCTAGGGAACAAACTCAGGCTGAGCCGCCCACCGCTACCCACCAAGGACAAGGCGGCACCACACCTGCTTATCTGGGCCGACAGGAGCCACCTCCCTCCTTATCCTCTGCTCCAGCTGCTCTGCCACTCTGGGGCTGGCGTGGGGCAGTGATGGTTTCATCTTCAGTTACCCTGAGTCACTGCTGCTTGTGCCTGGCCCTGGGAGAAGCACTGTCTTGTACCCCAAGCAACAGCTTTATTTAAATATTGTTTTTTTGAGGGGGACAGGCCCCAGGCCTTGACACTGAGCTATATCCCCAGCATCCTCCCACTTTTTACAGTTTTGCTAAGTTGCCCAAGCTGGACTCAAAAACTTGTGATCCTTCTGCCTCAGCCTCCTTGAGGTGCTGGCATTGCAGGAGTGCAGCATGCACCACCACCACCAGCTGTAGGTGCATCTTCTTCTTTTTTTTTTTTTTGCGGTACTGAGGATCGAACTCAGGACCCTGCGCTTGCTAGGCAAGCGCTTATTCCACTGAACTATATCCCCAGCCCCCTGTAAGTGCATCTTCTAAAAACCAGGAAGTCCCTTCCTCAGCCACGTGGGCTCGCTGCTCCCGCACTGCACAGGGTAGTCCCGCCCAGCTGAGGGCTCTGGCTTCTCCCATTTGTCCAGTTGTCGGACTGGCCCCAGGAAAGCAGTCTTTTCTCCCACAGCTCCAGCCGGAGTCTTTCACTGAGTACATAGTGCCAAGTGCAGGCGAAGTGGCTCAGAGGCTGGAACACGGCCAAGGGCTCCTTCAGGGCCAGAATGAGGGGCCAAGGTGCAGGGCTTGGGGACAGGCATGCTGAGGTCAACAGAGTAGGCAAAGCCAGGCTGGGCACCTGCCGCCCACACTAGGGTAGAAAGGCCTGCTGCCCTGCAGAAAGAGGCTGGGAAAAGCCGGGCCGCCAGGCAGCCAGTGCTGGGAAGGCCCTGCACCTACCACACGGCCCTGTAGGCTCTGCTTGTCACTGAGGCCCCACACACCAAGTCCAGTCCTGTGCTGATGATGTGGCTCCCATGGTAGCACCAGTGCCAGAAATGTGCTCTCAGTGGAAAATGGCAGAGGCCGTTCCAGACCCGGGAGACCCCGACAGCGTCCCTGCTCTGGCAGGAGAAGCCTCCAATGGCTGCCAGAGCAAAGGGGACTGAGGGATAGAGGGCCTTCCCTGGGGCGGTACAGGCCAGGAGGCAGGGTGCAGGGGCCTAAGCCCACCTCCCCAGCCCTCCCCTCACCCCCAGGCCCTCTCTGCAGGTGACTCCGCTTCTCCCCGCTTCTCGTCTGGGGGGGCCCTGGCCGGGAGCCCCCCGCAGCTCTCTTCCCCTGAAACACGGCTCTAGCCAACCTGCTTCGCTGCTTCACCTGCGACCGGCTCTGCGGGGGCTGCACGGCGCCGGCCCCTCCTGCCCGCCAGGGCATCGTGCTCCAGCCCGTCATGCCCAGTTGCGACCCGGGCCCGGCTCCTGCCTGCCTGCCTGCCAAGACCTTCCGCAGCTACCTGCCACGCTGCCACCGCACCTACAGCTGCGTCCACTGCCGCGCCCACCTGGCCAAGCACGATGAGCTCATCTCCAAGGTACGCTGGGGGGCCCGGCCGGGCTGTGCTGATGGCAAGGCCGCCTAGGCCTTGGGCAGAGCAAGGGGGCATGCACGCTGATCAGTCTGCCCTGTGTCTCCACAGTCCTTCCAAGGGAGCCACGGCCGAGCCTACCTCTTTAACTCCGTGTGAGTCCACCTCTCTCCTCCTGCGTGTGTGCCCGTGCTTGTGTGTGTGTGCCTCTTGCTCTGGGGACGGACAGGGTGAGCCATCAGAAAGTTCTTTAGCCAGGCATGGTGGCACACGCCTGTCATGCCAGCACTTGAGAGGCTGAGGCAGAAGGATCGCCACGAGTTTGAAGCCAGCCTGGGCTCCACAGGAGACCCTATCTCAACCTTCCCCTCCCCTAAAAGAAAGCAGTCCTGTGCCTTCCTTTTGCTCTGCCTTTTGCAAAGGGGTTCCAGGAGCTCTGCAGAGGCAGTATCAGCCCTAGAGAAAGCGCCAGGGGGCTGCCTCCCCTCGGGTGATGCTGCTGCGGGCCCTCCGGTCCCCATGGGCTGCTTCAGGGCTGGACTGATGGAGCCACCTGGCGGGCGCTGGCTCCTCCTTGTTTCCTGGACAGGGTCAACGTGGGCTGCGGGCCGGCTGAACAGCGCCTGCTGCTCACCGGGCTGCACTCCGTGGCTGACATCTTCTGTGAGAGCTGCAAGACCACACTGGGCTGGAAATACGTGAGTGCCGGGGAGACCACACCCTGGGGACCACAGCCCGGGGAAGAGCACCCCAGGGCCAAGCTGAACTTGGGGCCTCGGTGCAGGTGAGCTTGGTGGTCCTGTCAATGCTTGGTCCTGAGGTCACTGATGCCCTCCCCATCAGGAGCAAGCTTTCGAGACCAGCCAGAAGTACAAGGAGGGGAAGTACATCATCGAGATGTCGCACATGGTGAAGGACAACGGCTGGGACTGAGGGCTCAGGCAGGCTGCGCCCCTCGCATGCCCCATCCTCCCACGCCTGCCCCAGCCCCGACACAAGGTCCATACCAGCATGTGTACTGCCCGCCCGGACCGGCTTCACCTGCCTCCCTGCCCTCACCGCGCTCCAGGCAGCAGGGGTCTGGGGGACCCTGAGGTGTTGAAGGCCCAGGGACAGTGGCAGTAGTTGGGAAATGCAGCACCAGAAGAGGGGGCCTGGGGGCCATGTCATGCATCCCCGAGAGATCTAGAATTTGAGAGGTCTACAATGTGGATGGCAGGGCAAGGACTTGGGCAGGGGACCAGGGGAGACGCCAGACCCGGCCCACCTCGTTTTGAGCACACACCAAGGTTCGGGGCCTGGCAGATCCTCAGCCACAGGATAGCAGAAGCCAGGCTGGGCTCAGGGAGCCCTGGCCTCGGACGCCAGTCTGAGGGTGGGGAAAGGACTTGGGCTGAAGGGAACCCCCAGTCCAGGCCCCAGGCAACAGCCAAGGGGCCCACATCACCCTGTTTACCTTGGCACGGGAGAGGTACTTTGAGTTTCTAACCCTTGCTACTGGCAGGGTGGAGGGAATTGGGCACTGTGCAGCCCCACCCCAGCCAGCCGGGCCGGAGTGAAGGCTGGCAGGCTCTGTCCAGGGCCCAGCCACTGCTCCCTGCGACCGGGTCCCCTGGAGGGCAGCTGGATCATCAGGGCTGCGGGGCTCCCGTGGCTGCCACCAGCGAACGAAACTTTTGTATGATTACATAAAGTGTTTGGGTCTATTTTTAATAAAAAGGGGGAAAGCCACTGCGAGGCACGGTCCCTGTTCTCCTTCTGCATGGCCAAGCTCCTCCCCATCCACCACCAGGGTGAATGTCAGGTGAGGCTTTGCGTCCTAGGATAGGGTCTGATGGGCTGTATTCCAGCCAGACTCAAAACAGCTTCTGTCCAGCCAGGCGTGGCGGTGCATGCTGGCAACTGGAACACTTGGGAGGCTGAGGCAGGAGGATCACGAATTTAAGCCCAGCCTGGACTAGTTAGATCCTGTCTCAGAAAACAAAACATAAATACCCAGGCTCATGTCTTGTGGAGCACCTGCCTGCAGGTCCACCATGGACCAGTTCAGTGCTGAAGAGCTGGAATAGGCTTGTCCTGGAACCAGCAGCTCTGGTCCCATGGTTGGCCTGGTGCTGCAATGTCTTGGGCACCTCAGGGCTAATGCCTGAGCCTCTTGGGGTGCTGGCCTGGTCATTACAAGGAGAGGACAGAATGCCTCAGCGCACCCCTGTGACCCAAGGGACATTTTGGGGAGCAGTGACTTCACATTTCCATTACTTTGGACTCTCACAGATCATTACCCTCTCCCCTGCCCTTGTTAACTTTTATTTATTTTGGAGAAAGGGTCTCGCTGTGTAGTTCAGGATGGATTTGAACTTTACTAGGTCACTAGGTGGGCCTTACACTCATGCAGATCCTTCTGCCTCAGCCCCAGTGCTGTTATTAAAAATCCTCTTCTATAAACTGGGCGTGGTGGTTTACACCTATAATCCCAGCACTGGAGAGGCTGAGGCAGGATGGCTAGTTCAAGTCCAGTCTGGGCTACAGAGAATGGTGCAGGGAGCACTGCATGTCAGCTGGTTCAAGTCTAGGTAAGCGCAAGAAATTCGTCTTCCATGGCCGGAGTAGAGCAACAAGAAGGCTGAGAGGTTTAGCAGGCCCACTAGCGAGCCCAGCTGTTCAGGACGCTAAGGCGGCAGGATTCCAAGTTCAAACCCAGCCTGAGCGCCTGACTTTAGCAAGATCCCTCCTCAAAATAAAACTGAATGTTAAGAAAGAGCTGCGGATACAGCTCAGTGGCCGGGCCTCTAACTAGCATGCGCAAGGCTCTGGGCTCCAGACTCCAATACTGACGTCAGGTGGTGGGGGCTGACTCTAATGCCTGAACTCAAGGCAGAGGCAGGAAGATGACTGTGAATTCAAAGCCAACTTGGACTAGATAGAGACTCTGTCTCAAAAACAAAACAGAAAAGAAACTCCAATACTGGGGGGTAGGGGGAAGAGAAGATGGAACAAGCCAGGCAGGGCACATGCAACATCCATCAAAGGAGTCTTGGTTCGTCCCACGGGCACTGAGGAGCCATAGAAGTCTTGTTCACTGAGTGATCACCACAGCTCTTCTGTGCCCTCACAAGAGGCTCAGGTTGAAGGGAGTAGGGATTTGCAGCCAAGAGTGCTATCAAGAATCCTGTCAGCAGGCAGGATGGAGAGGCTGTCCCATGTGCAGGGGTGGGGGACACAGGCAAAAGCACAGGGAGTGCTAGGCAGCAACGGAGGCCGCTGGGCTTGGGGTCCTTGTCTGTCACTTCCTGTATGCTAATGAGACCAGACCAACGGAGGCCACTGGGCTTGGGGGTCTTTGTCACTTCCTGTATGCTAATGAGACCAGACCTGTCTGGACTTTAGCGAGGAACTCGAATTCTGCCCCCATGATCCAAGCTCCTGCACTAAAGCAAGCCCAAATTCTGCCCTCAAAAACAAGACAGCCCAGCGTAGAGGTGCAGACCCACAACCTCAGCACTCACTTGGCGGCTGAAGCAGGAGGATCACCGACAGGTGAACAGCCTGGACTGGAGTGAGACTCTTTAACTCAAAAAAACCAAAAATAAAAATAACTTTTTAAAAAAGGAAACTGAACATAAAGTAGCCACTGGGTTTTGTTTTACCTGTTTGAGGGACAGCCTTGGCAAGTCACTAAGTTGCCCAGGCCTAGACTTGTGGTCCTCCTGCATCAGCCTCCCAAACCAGAGGGATTAAATGAATGTACCATCCTGCCTGTGTACAAACTAGGTAATTTTCTCTTCAGTGCTGGTGATTGAACCCAGAGCTTTTAAACTGAGGTACAATCCTAGACCTTTCTAAAGATTTTCATTAAAAAAAAAAAGTCTTACTGCGCCACCCACTTGGGACCCCCTTCTGTCTTTTAGAAGCTTGCAATACTTCCTCCTCTTAATTGTAAAATTCTGATTCAAGACCTCACTAAGTCACAAGTCGCCCTGGCTGCACTCATGATCCTCTGCCTCAGCCTTCCAGAATGCTGGGATTACAACCATGTGCCACTGTGCCCAGCTACTGCATGTCCTCCTAAAGGGCCCCCAAAACACCTTACTGTAACAAGGTGTTACAAAGCCACCTGGGGACTGTGAGAGACAGAGAAGCAATTATCCCCCACCTCCTTATCATCCCCCATGGAAGACTCATTCAGTGGCCTTGGCCCTTGTTGTTTTCAAACAATACTCACTATGCAGTCTAAGCTGGCCTTGAACTCAAGGGGATCTTCCTGCCTCAGCCTCCTGCATGCTGGGATCACAGGGGTGTGCCACCGTGCCAGCTCCAGAACTCCTATTTAATCTCCAGGATCAAGTCCCGGGCAGCGCTACACACATTGACAGGTGTGCTGCAAGAAGCATCACCATCAAATACGCTTTGGGCCAGAGGCGCTTGTGGAGGGACACCAGGTTGAATGGGAGAGGGGTGAGTCCCCTGTCCTGGGATCACAGAGGAGCTACAAGCACAGCATACAGGGACACACAGGTCTTCTCTGGGGGAGCACCAATCCTCTTTTGGGTCTCCTCTGAGCCTCTCGGTGGCTCCTCCATGAAGCAGTTGGGGAGCCCTTCCCTGGGAGAGGTCGCTCTAAATACTCTGCAGAGATGCAGGCAGGCATGCAGGCGGCCTCGAGCTCAGGGTACCGGAGGAGCTCCGCCCGCAGCCAAGCTGTAGTTGCCTCAGTCTTCTCATCTGCCCAGTGGGTGTGCCCGACAGGCCAGAGGGTTCTCAGCTGTGTGTGTGTGTGTGTGTGTGTGTGTGTGTGTGGTGTCTGGCGCATGCTCCCACACCTCACTCCATTCAGGGGAGCTAGGAGCCCAGTGCCAGGTTCCCCAAGGGCAGGTGATGGGTGCCTCGGCAGAACAGGAAGCAGCAGCACCCAGGGGGCAGGCGGCGCTGGGTAGCACTACCCAGCCGATGCCCTTTTGACATTGCACTGCTCGTGACAGGTGCAGACAGTAGCACAATGTGAAAAGAGCTCCGGCCAGCAGCAGAGACACCGCGCTGCCCCAGCCTGGGCCTGGGTGGGTGGCTCAGTGTGTGGCGCGTTGCCGTCCTTCGCAGCCTTTCCCACCCCTCTGCCTTCTCTCTCGACCCCTTCCAAGCAGCACCCCCATTCCTGGGAAGTTCTGGGGGGCCGGAGCAGGCACCAAAGAGACAGCCAGCAGTGCTCTGGCTTGGCAATGCCCAAGTCCCCAAAGCTTGAGGGTCCCTGGCACAAGCAGTCTTTCCGGGTTCACTGCTTCTTTGGCAGAACAGCTGTCTTTTTCTGAGTTTAGACGAACGAGAGTGCTAGGGGGCACAGTGCCGATGGAAGATGAGCCTCCAGCAGCGCAGAGCTGGGGAGCAGAGACAGCAGCCTCCAGGAAGCCAGACGCTGCTGGGCAGCCCCCAACCCTGTGTCCCCTGTAGGAGGTTTTTTTTTTTGCTTCCTGTATTTTTGAGTCAGGGTCTTGCTACATGGTCCAGGCTGCCCTTGAACTTACTATGTAGCCCTGGCTCTCCTGAAACAGTGATCCTCCTGCCTCAGCCTCCCGAGCTCTGGGATTACAGGCCCGTTCTCTTTCAAGTCTTCAAAGCGCTTTTCAGATCTGATCTCAAGCGAAGCTGCAAGATGACCCACTCTTGCGCGGAATTGGGGATGATCCGATCGGTGGGATGAGCATCGGGGTTTCCTGCCCAGTCCGGAGAGTCCTGCTGAAGACTTGGGGAGTCTCCCAGCTCACCCCATCCATCTGTCCCATCTAGATATCGGAGACCGACTACACTGAAAGCCAGAGGTGGGTTGGAGGACAGCCGGAGGCGCGAAGGTGGAGTGCGGCAGAGCGCTAGCCAGGCCTGCTCCGGGGTTGGCTCCTCCGGCTTCTCCTGGTGCGCTCCACAGCCCGCAGCAGCACGGAGGCCTGGATTCGAGTTGGGAGCGCTTCCTTGGTTCCCTTGCAGCCTCCTCCCGCCACAGGAAGCAGGACAACTGCTTTCCCGCCTTGCCAGGCAGTTTGTGGTGCAGACTGCAAACCCGGGGCCCTGCCCCACGGCCTGCACGGCAGAAACCCGAGCCATGCGAGGGTCAGTGGCCAGGCCTGCCCGCTTCGGGGTGAGTCAGCCCACCAAGGGGGCGCGGGGGCCAGCCCGCACAGGGCTGGGGAAATCCCCCCAAGGAGCCTCAAATCGCTCCCTCGGGAGGAACAGGGCGGCAACCCCCGCACGCAGCCCCTTCCGCAGGAGCGGCCCGCGACCCCGGCCCGCAGGACCCTCCCCCACCGCTCCTCCAGACGCGGGTGGAGACAGAGGAAATGGGGGAGGGGAGGCCTTGGCTCAAGTTCCCTCAGCTCCCCCTCCTCATTGGCCACCATCTTCCGGCCCCTGCCCCCGGAGCAGCAGGAGATGGGGCCCAGCCTGCGCGGGGAGAGAAAGGGCAGGTGTGGGGCGAGGGGCAGGGGTGGCCCCAGCTGTCCCCGCCCCGCCCGCAGCCATGGCGACGGAGGAGGAGACTTGGAGGGTCCTGAAAGCCCGTTCAGTGAATGGGATGATCCCGGCAGCGGGCGTGGGGTGAGGGGCGCCCAGCCCGCAGCACCGGCCATGCCCCCTACACACGCGAGCCCCTCGAGCCGGACCACACGCGCGCGCACACACACAAACTCCAGCCACACGCGCCGCACAACTCCGCCTCGCAGCGCCCTCCCCGAGTACCCAGTGGGGGCGCGCCGCGGCCCCCACCTCCCCGCACCCGCTGCACCCCACAACTGCCAGCGAGCCCAGGGGCGAGCGCGGCCCGAGGCCCCCAAGTTCTGGGGGCGCACAACTCCTGTCCCGCGCTCCCCAAGTCCCCGAAGCCCCCACCCTCACGCCCAGACAGATGGCCCGGCCTCACCCGTGCCCGAGCGCCCCCACCCTTCCCACCACGCCCCCCGCCGACACCGAGGCCACCTCCGAACGACGGGCGCCGGGGGCTCCCCAGATACAGTTTCCAGAGGGGGGGTCAGAAAGCGATGCCCGCGAGTGAGAGGGGGACAGGCGAAGGAAAGAGCCCACCCACCCCCCAAGAGCGCGAACCCAAGCCGGTGGCGTTACCGTCCAGGCGCCGGGGACCACGGCGCGCTCCCCCGGCTCCTGCGCGCGCCCCTGCGCCCCGCCCCATGCCCGCCCCTCCGCGCGCCCCCTGGTCCCCGGCGCCCCCAAGCCGGAGTCGGGGTGCCCGCGCGCCCCCAGGTTCGCGGCCGGGTGGGCCTGGGGGTTCCCTGCGCCGCGCGCCCCTGCGCCGCGCGCCCCGCGCCCCTTTTCTCCTCCACACTCCCTGCCGTCCATCTTGAATACTTGGGATTCTTGAATGGAGCGAGCAGGATCCGCTCCCCCCGCCTCCCATTGGCTACGGTTAACCCTTTTGAAACGAGATCCTCCCTCCCATTGGCCGTCCGGGCCCCTCCGCTCTCTACCCCACCCCCTGCCCGCCGCTCGCTCGTCGCCCGCGGTCCGGGTCCCCGCGCCCCTCGCCGGCCCTCGCCCTGTCCCCGCTCGGGGGCGCCCCTCTTCCCGCCGCCGCGCCACCGCCCGGCTGCAGGTGGACGCGGGACAGAGCGTTCCCGCCAAACGTGACCCAGAGGTGGGGTGGCCAGAGCCCTCCTGGGTCCCAGATGTCCCCTGCCGAGGCTTGGGGACGTTGGGGGTGCACTTGGCGGTGGCCCCCAACTCCGCCAGGACCCGGAGTACTTCCTCGCTCGGACTCCCCAAACCTCTCCTTTCACTCAGGGCCCACGAAAGCCCCCCTCCCCACATTCGCCCCCAGCTGGGCAATTCCGGAGAGAAGCGCCTGGGCCTGAACAGCTGATTCCCTGTGCTGCGGGGCACGCCTAACCCAGGCAGGAGCAGACAGCACCGGTTGCCGGGCCACATGCTCTCCCGGGGAGCCCAGAGCCTGGCCAAGAAGGGGGCAGCAGGGCGCCAGGGCCCTGAGTCCAGCTGGGACCAGGGCGCTTTGCTTGTAGGCCCAGATCTACTTTGGAGGGGTTACTTCTTTCCCCGAGTGCAAAAATTGGTCTACGCCCAGCACGATGGCACAAGCCTGTATCCCAGAACTCAGGAGGCTGAGGCAGGAGGATCACAGGTTCAAGGCCAGCCCAGGCAACTTAGATCCTGTTTCAAAATAAAATAGGTCTGGGGATGCAGCTTAAGTGTGAAGGTCATGGGTTCATTCCTCAGTAATACAGACACACACACACACACACACACACACAAGACCCCTGAAGAGCAGGTACTTGGAAAGTCTTGTGTGGGGATGGTGTCCATAGCTGCGCAACCACATGAGCTGCTAGGCTCAGCATTTGAAATGCGGCTTCAGCAATGGGGAGCTGACTTTTTATTTATTCACTCATTCATTCATTCATTGATTTTTTTTTTTTTTTTTGTCTTTTTGAGACAGGGTCTCACTATGCAATCCAGGCTGGCCTTGAGCTCACTTTGTAGCCCAGGCTGGCCTGGAACTTGCAATGATCCTCCTGCCTCAGCCTGCTGAGTGCTGGGATTACAGACACGCACCACCATGCCCAGCAGCTCGAGAGCTGGTGTTTTAATTGTATTTAATCTTAATTGTACCCAGATAGCCCTTGTGGCTGGTGGCAACATCTTGGACAACACAGACCTAGTGTCCTGGTGGAGCTACTAATGAATAACAATCTGTGATTGTGGGTTTTTTTAATTGTTGTTTTATTTTTTGAGACAGAGTCTGTGTACTTCAAGCTGACCTGAACTCACTATGATGCTTTAGCCTTCTGAGTTCTGGGATGACAGGCGTGCATCCGCACATCTAACTAATATTCTATGATTCCTGTTTGGGAGAGAAACATCCTTTCTCTTCCTCTTCAGATTTAAAGTCCCAGACCCAGTCACCCAGGGCGGCCCGGCATAGGAAATGAAATTCAGACTCTTTGAAGCTTGTTCAAAAATCCTGTGATCCCAGCACTCGGAAGGCTGAGGCAGGAGAATGCACAGGAGTTCAAGTTAAGATGTTCTGACCAGGGGCCTGAGACGCACATGTCCACTGCACAGGGAAGACCGGGGCTAAAGGGGAACTTGCAGATTTGCTGAACCACATTGTTCTTTCAAGGATAAACACCAAGATGTTTCCAGGTGGATGTAAGAGATGCTGCTTGGGCACAGGCACACGGATAAGTCACATTTGCCCAAAAAATAATGTGCTGTGCTGAACCGAGCCCCTCTGTCGGACTCGTGGGGACAGCCACACACATGCCCCATTAAGTTCGCCCACGTAGGGCTGGGGATATAGCTCAGTGGAATAAGCGCTTGCCTAGCAAGTGCAGGGTCCTGAGTTCGATCCCCAGTACCGCAAAAAAAATAATTGAAAAAAAAAAAGTTCGCCCACGTGTATGACTTGGGCCAGTCGTGAACTGGGGTTGGTACTAAGGGTGATCGCATCCTGGGAGGTCACAGAGGTCTCCGGTCAGCACGTGAGACCCCAGTGCCTTCTGGAAGCTGGAGTTGCAGAGCACCCCCCCATCAGCGTGACAGAGGGTGCACATGGCCTTCCTGTGCAGGGGTGCAGGCCGGGTGATAACCAGCCTTGTGCTTCTCCGAGCTGATCAGGACTAGCAGGGCGGCCAAGGCAAGATCAGTGCCATGGGCCCTGAGTAAGCAGGAAGAGCAGGACAGCTGGGGTCCAGGGGAGGGGGCAGCCACACCAGCCTGCCCAGTGACACTGGGTGACTGGACCCTGGAGCCTTTGGAGAAGGGGCTTCTGTCTTCAGTGTGACCAGGAGCAAGAGTTGCTGTGGGACTTCCCTGGTGGGAAACAGGAAAGGAGACCTAGAGAGGGAACCACAGCCCACAGCAGGGGGTGGGAGCCAGGAGGGCTCCCAGGAGGAGGAGACACAGAAGGTGTGTGCAGGGGACAAAGACATGCCAAGGGGCAGGGACAGGGGCTGTTGAGTACTGTTGAGATTTCAGTGGGGACCAACGCTACCATGAAGGAAAGGAAGGCCTGGGACACATTGTGGGGCTGTTGTCTCTCCAAGGCTGCCCCTCAACTGTAGCCCTGCGTCCCTCAGCCCCCTTCCCAGGACAGAGGGGCCCTGCCTCTTCCCAATGCTTGTGTTCTGGGGACATTGCTGGCCTGGGTGTCCCTTGTGATTAATGTTGCTATGAATGTGTGTTGCAGGTTGCATACTTTTTAAGAAAATCAAACACCTGGTGATCCAAGGTGGATCTGAGACTGTGATGCTAGCCCCAGGGGTGGGATGAAAACCAAGCTCTACTTTTTTTTAGCTTTCCCACATGAAAGAACAAGCAGTGTTTGTTCCTCTGTGTCTGGCATATTTCACTTCCCTACCCATTGGAAACCCACAAGGTTGGGCTTCTGCCCACAATTTCCAATGAGGTGGTTCCTACCAGGGCACCTATGACCACAATGCAGTCTCAGTTCTCATCACACAGTGTCTGCTTAGCACTTGCCATTAGTTGGTCAGCTTTGTGTCACTGCGTCTAACACCTGAGATAAATAACTTATGGAAATCATCATTTACTCTGCATTGGTTTCAGGGGAATGAGTCCATCATAAGTGTCTCTCTTGCTTTTAAGCCTGTGGTGAGGCAGAAATGTCATGGCAGGAGGGTGAGGCAGAGGAGAGCTTCTCACCTCATGGCAGCCAGGAAGCAGAAAGAGGGAGAGAACCAGAGGAAAGGGCCGAGGACAGGACATTCTCCACAGAGCCCCAGCTCAGAACCATTCCCTCAGCCACGCCCACCTGCTTCTCATCGCTCCCCATAATGCCACCCCCCAAGGGTCTGGTCAGCACCCTCACCCACTGGGTGACACTGGAGCCTGTGAATTCCACCATTTCCCCTAAAGCCCACCAGCCACCACCAAGCCTTTTTACACATGAGTTTTGGGGTCATTTCAAATCTAACCTGTGACACCCTTAGTGACTGTGTCAGTCTTAAAGATCTCCATGGCTTGAGGCTGGGGATTTAGCTCAGTGGCACAGTGCCTGCCTGATAAGCGTGAGGTCATGAGTTCGATTCCCAGTTCCAGAAAAAAAAAATAATTGGAAAAAGATGCCCATGGCTTGTGGGAGCCCAGTGTTATGGGTTGTGTCTAGATGCCCCCAAAGCCTCATGTGGTCACAGGTGGGGCTTTCTGGAAGTGGATGGATCTAGGGTGTGTGATGCTGGGATCAGGGGTGTGATGGGGGGATGAAGGCTGCCCCATCCATGGCTGTGTAGGGCACAGAGAGAAGGCCGTTGCTGTGGCCTGCTGCTGCTGCTTTGCTATTTCACTCTCTTGCTGCCCTCTGCCTGCCCTGCCACACCATGAACTGTTTCTCCTCTGCCACGACACCCTGCCTTGGAGCCAGGTAACGGTGAACCTCTACGAACTGTGAGCTAAATAAACCTCTCCTCCTTTAACTTTGGGTGTCAGGTACTTCGTCTCAGCAACGAAAAAAGTAACTAAGACACTCAGCTTGCCTGGAAGTCCTCTCCAGCCCTCAAGCTGTCCTTCTCAGCTCCCTTTCTGTGGATCCTCTCCCTCCCCTTGCTGCATAAATGTAGGGTTTGACAAGGGTGCATCTGTCCCTTCTTCCCCACTTGAACTCACTGGGCAAAAGCACCCACATGCCTGCTCTTGATAGCCACTTCTGTAGCATGGGCCAACCTGTAACTTCAGAGATGGAAGTCTACAGTGTTTCTTCTTCTTCCTCCTCTGTTCCTCCTCCTGCTTTTCTTTTTTATTTTATTTTTTTTTTAGAAAAATAAAAGCAAAAAAACAGATTAACACACAGACACAAATTAGCATAAAAAATAGTAAAATCAAAACTGATCTACAGAGAAAGTGACATGGGCTCAACAGTGGTTGTTGCTTTACCTATTGATATCGTCGAAGTGTATATATATATGAACCCAGATACAGACATACAAAATTGGTCAGACAATTAATCCTCTCAACAACAGAAAAACACAAAAAACAAAAAACCAAAGCCAAAAAAAAAACCACCAATAGTTGCTGCTTTGCATATTGATATCTTCGAAGTGTGTGTTCAGGATAACACATACAGACATACAAGACTGATCAAATTTAAGTGATATTATACAATAGTAGAACCATGTTAGCCCTCCTGCATATATGTATATTCATATATACATACATACATTTTTGTCTCTTTCTTTTCTCCTTTCCCTCGTCCCATCTGTTCTTTGTTTTTGAACAGATTTCTTTCATGTCTCTTAGTTTATATTTCCACCCTCAGGTTCTTAAACCAGTGATACAATACGTTGCCTGCACATTTACCGCTGATTTATTTCACTTATGAGTATGGACTCCAGTTTTGACCACTTGCCTACAAAGTCCCCAAAACTGTCTTTCTTTATAGCTGAATAATATTCCATTATATAAAAATGCCACCGTTTTTTAATCCAGCCTTCTGTGGATGGACACTTGGGTTGCTTCCACATTTTAGCTATTACAAATTGTGCTGCCATAAACATGGGTGCACACATATCAGAGTGATATGATGTTTTCAGATCTTCTGGGAAAATACCCAGAAGAGGAATAGCTGGTTTGAATGGAACCTCTAGACCTAGTTTGCTGAGAAATCTCCAAACTGCTCTCCACAGTGGTTGCACCAGTCTGCATTCCCACCAGCAGTGTAATAGAGTCCCTATTTCTCCACAGCCTCGCCAGCATCTGTTATTGGCTGACTTTTTCATACTGGCCAGTCTTACTGGGGTGAGGTGAAATCTCGATGTTTTTATTTGCATTTCTCGGATGACTAAGGATGTGGAACATTTTCTTATATATTTATTTGCCATTTGTATTTCTTTATCTGAGAAGTGTGTATTCATCTCAGATGCCCATTTCTGGATTGGGTCTTTGAATTTGGACAGGTACATGTTTTTTAATTCTTTGTATGTTCTAGATAGAAGACCTTTGTCTGAGGGACAG